>JAJIBD010005664.1:0-58171 GCA_021461705.1 Cryptotis parvus | reverse complement strand
CTCCCACCCAACATCAGTCTGCCCCTATAGCAGGTACCTTTTCTTTCTTTCTCTCTATATCTCTGTTTCTCTCTGTATTTCTCTCTCTTATTTTACACTTTGTGGTTTGCCCTGCAGATATTAATGGTTTATGATGTCTCTATGTAAATATTCAATTCTCTATTGAATTGATTTGGTCATTTGATTTGACACCTATAAACTGTTTGGAATTTTGCCACAAACATTGCATCTATTGCTTTCTACCTTAGTAGAAAAAAAAGTATCAAAAAAGAATTAGAAAGATTCCTAATTCCTAAATTGGAGTTTCTTTCCATGTTAGTCCATATCAGATCATTTTGATAGAGTAAATGTTATTGGAAATGGAACTAACTAGTAAAAGTTACCTCCCACTGTTGTTTTCTACAATATTTTGTTTTCTGGCATCTTCAAACTGAGGTAATGAACTTTTATTTTAAATTATTGCTAGGAGATGAGCCTTAATGAAGTAGTTTCTAATGCTACCAGAAAACACAACACCACATTACAATGTGGAGAGATATTTGTTAGTAATGTTTTTCCTATTTCTTCATTATGTTATATTCAAAACAATCACAGTTAAATTATTTGCACTTGATTCTTTTAATTATTAGCTTAGAAAATATGGATTTTATTTGTTATTTAATGAATCTCATCCCACTCTAATAATTTATTTTATTAAGGAAAATATACTCTCTCCTCCATGAAAATTTATACCACTATTTTTATTATCAAACAATAACTATCAGCTATTTTTAATTATTTTGTGGATATGTATGTTGCATTACTAGATTTTAGTGAATAAACTTATTGAGGTGTTCTTTTCTTAAATGCAACTATTCTGTGGATAAATACTCTGAATCCATTCAAGTTACTACCTCTCAGTCATGTGTATAGCTCATATTTTATATTTTTAGCCTTATCACATATGATATTACTGTATTCTCCCATCTCTTTTACCTGAAGCATTTTGCATTATAATACCTATGTGTTGATTCAAAAGAAATTCACATATTTTTATTTTCATGACTTTTTTGTTAAGTGATATAATTATAATCACAAATAAAAAAACAAATCTTAGCGCTTAATACATATGAGCAACTTTGGCAATAAATGTGGTGTAGGTCTAACAAATTTCTTAGGGTCACCTCTTTAGAAGTGTGAAAATAATGAAATTATCAGTGCCTTAGATTCAAAGGAATTTAGTCTATGAAGCATTTTCATGGATAGTACCTGATTGATTTCTAGGATAACTCTCTGAAATACACAGGGAATTTTTTTTTTTTTTTGCTGTTTGGGTCACACCCAGTGATGCTCAGGGCTTACTCCTGGCTCTTTGCTCAGGAATTACTCCTAGTGGTACTGAGGGGACCATATGGGATGCCAGGGATTGAACCTGGGTCAGCCGCGTGCAAGGCAAATGCCCTCCCTGCTGTGCTATCGCTCTGGCCCCATAGGGAAAATTTTAAATCTCCCTTTTTTAAAGTCCAGAAAAGGAATTGATATGCTTTAATATATAGTGTGATCCGTCATCTGTCAACCTTGGTTAATTCATTGTAGTTTCAAGAAACAGAAAGGGAAGAAGTGAATATATTGGAGAACTAAGGGTAGGTAATATGTACAAATGGAACTTCGCTAGTGCTTGAGTCTGAATCTTTGTTTCTGGTGCCTCTTTGTGTTTTTTGCAGATTTTCTTCTCTCAAAAATTTTTCTTTCTGGTGTTTCTATAAAACAAAATTTTATGCTGTATGATTAAATATGGCCTGGTTCTAGAGTCCCTTCCTAATGGCACACAACAAATACTAACCAGAAATTATATTTTCCAATTCATAGGCAGGATTCCTACTGCTCACTTTTCTCCCACTCCCATCATGTGACAGGTGGACATTCTAAGTCTCCAAAACTTTGGGCATAGACTCAGAGTGCAGTGGCATGCTGCCCTTGAAGGTTGTGACCACATATTCTTCTCAAAGATGATGGGGGTTTGCACACCAACTCTTCATTCTGCACTCTCTAGATATGTTAGAAATGCTAATCTTAAAAAAGAGGATATTATATTTATATTTTCAATGATGGTTAATTTTAACTTCAGGTAAAAAGGTTTTTCAGTTTTATTAAAATAGAAACAAAGTTAAATCTAACAAATTATATTCTTTCAGTTGTGATAAAACCATTTCTCTGCTAAATTAATTCTCCTATAGTTTTTGTGTAATATAATATTCCTTAATAGCTAACATGATTGTTAAAAAGAAGTATTGTTTTACTGAATGTCTTAAAGCACCCTGGTGGAATAAGCCTAAATTAATTGAAATTCATCCAACATGCTCTTAAAACAGATGCTGTCCTTTAGTCTTTTCAGATCTTAGAGTTAAATATGTATATTAAAGATGATGATGATGGTCATAGATTGATAGTCCTTGCTCCTTTAATATAATTTGGATGACATGGTTAAAAACACTTTAAGAATGAGGAGCAATGAGAGTTTTAACAAATGGAGTAATCCCAGGAGGCTTAAGCCACAGGCTGCCAATATCTGCAACATAAACCTCCTGGCTTATGCCAATGGCATCTCAGACACTGTCTCACCACACCACTAAGGAGCTAAGCAGCAAGGTGGCTTCACCTCTATTTGCTTTAAGAAGTTGTTCTACACTGAAAGAAATACCTACCATATGACACCCTACTATGTTATTTGGTATTGAAGTAATTTCCGTTTTAAAAACTGTGTTTATGTTTTAGACACAATGGTAATACATCCAGAATTGCCAATATCACTCCATTATAGTCTATTGACCCCCTCCCTACCTTTTCACCCCTTTATACTACTGTACCTTTAATAACTCCTGTCCTGTAGTCAATTTAAGGTTTTGTTTTAATTGAATGTTGTCCTCTTTGGTTATATAACACCAGACGATCCCTGTTTGTTTTACTTTATCAGATTTATATCATTTAGCATAATACATGTAGTGAAAGGTGAGATTTTGTTTTTAACAGTTGAGCTTTGATCACTTGAATCCGTTATTCATCGATCTGCTCGAGGGTGCCAGTCATACTTCCATTGGACCCTATTACGTGCCAATGTAGCCCCAATGGCATCTGGTTGATTCAGGAATTTGAAGAGCCTCAAACCGTCCTTCAGGGTCTTAACAAGAAGTCTTACCATTTTTTAGGTGGGCGGGCGTGATATTTTTTTGTACAACCCGTGGGATACAGTCGGTAATGATGTTCATAGTTCAGCGGTTGTCTCCAAATCGCATTACAGTGTTCCAGCACCCATCCCTGATTTTCGATCCTGCAAACAGACAGCGTCCCTATTCCGGAATCGACGGAGGTCGACTCCGATTCCTTCTCTCACGAGGCTGATAGTCAAGATTCGATGCCTCTGGGAATGCATTCTCTCCTTTGAGGCCCGGTTTAGGCGTGTTAAGCAGGGAGAACGGTGGAGTCGAAGAGATGTGCCGGGCTGGGTTCTTTGTCCTCCTCCCTTTGAAGACCATGCCTCTCTACCTCTGGCATGTTTATCTCTTTCTCTTTTTTCTCTCTCTCTCCTCCTTTCTTACACATTGTGGATTGCAATACATACATTTAGAGGTCATCATGTGTATCTTACTGCCTGTATTTAATGCTCAGTTTTAGGTTGGTATTAGCACTTTTGACAATTATTAGCACTCTGTTCCCTTCTCTGTCTTACCTAACCTCTGCGCCCCCTACGTTTGTATAATTTTCACCTTTGATAAGACCTCCTGATCCATGTTTTGCCTGACCTTGGATATTGGTATCATAATAGCTGTATATATCTATGCCATGCAAATAAATGCAGTCACGCTATATCTGTCTTTTTCCTTCTGGGTAATTTCACTCAACATGATCCTCTCCATGTCCATGCATTTATGCATAATGCCTTTTTAAATGAGTGTTTTTGTATTATTGGGTCAGACACCTAGGAATGGAATTGCCTGGTCTTATGGTACTTCTCTTTCAATTTTTTGAAAAATACCATGCAGTTTTATGTGGAGAATGAAATAACTAACATTGAAAAATGAAATAACACGCAATGAAGAATTAAAATAACTGACATTGCTGCCAACAATGAATAAGGCATCCTTGTTTTTTCAGACATTTGGACATAGAAAAATACTCATAAGTGTGAAATGACATCTTACTGTAAATTTGATTTGAGGAATTCCATGATAAACATACTAAGAATTTTTTTGGTGAGAATATTGGGTCACTTGCGTTGTTCCCTTTTCCTCATTTTTGTTCATGTATATGTTAGATATATGTACTATCTCCCCAGCCTTCTTGTTTCACTTGTTTTATAATAATCATTTGTTTCATAACATATCTAGCAGTGCTTGGAGGGATGCTGCTAGTTCAGTGCTCAGGGAACCATAAGCTGCTAGGAATGAAACCCAGGACTAGAGCATGCAGAATATCCTTCTAAGATTTTGAGTTATAGCACCTGTTGTATGTCATCTTTTATAAAAAAAATCTGTTCAGTCTTTACTTCTATTTTTATGGAGTAATACTGTTGTTATTAATTTTGTGTCTTTTTACTTATTTTGTATACATATCTTTGTCAGATTTATTTTCTCTCATGCAGTCAAATGGTTCTTTTTTATAAGTGGCAGTTTCTTTTTACTGTGTAGAAGATTTTGAGTGTGACATCACTCCATTTGTTTATTTCACTTTGTGTTTCCCTTGCTATGGATGTCAAATCCCTAAAAGTTCCTTGAGGCTAATTTCACTGGAATGATGTGGTAAAGTTCAAGTTAGGGAGCATTGTGATACACATATTTCCTCTCTTGACTGCTTTGACTACCTAGGGATTTTTTCAGTTCCATACAAATTTTAGCACTGCTTGATATATTTTCTCTAACAATATCATTGGGATTTTGATAGGGATTGCTTTGAAAATTTGCTTTGGTTAGGAATGTCATTTTAATTATATGAACTTTTTTTTTTTGCTTTTATGGTCTCACCTGGCAATGTTCAGGGGTTACTCTTGGCTCTGCACTCAGTGCACTCAGGAATCACTCCTGGTGGTGCTCAGGGGACCATATGGGATGCCAGGGATTGAATCCAGGTCCTCTGCGTGCAAGGCAAACACCCTACCCCGCTGGACTATCGCTCCAGCCCCCAATGGACATTTCTAATTAATAACGCAGAATATCATTTAACTTCTACTCCTCTGATGCCTTTTGTTGCCTTTAGCAGTGATATTTTTTAATTTTTATTTTTTTTCCTAATATTTCATTGTACCACTGTGAGATATACAATTACAGAGATGTTCATGTCTGGGTTTCAGTCATACAGTGTACCAGCATCCATCCCTCCACTAGTGCCCATTTCCCACCACCAATGTCCCCAATTCCCTCTCCCTCCCCAGCCTGTCTCTATGGTAGGTTCTTTATCTCTTCTCTCTCTCTCTCCCTTTTCTTACACATTGTGGCTTGCAATACATACATTTAGAGGTTATCATGTATATCTCTTTTGCTTATACCAGAGCTTCGTTCTAGGTTGGTATTACCATTTCCAATGATTATTAGCAAACTGTTCCCTTCTCTGTCTTATCTAACCTCTGACTCCCACACACTTGTGGTTGATTCCACTTATTGACAAGACCACCTAATCCATGATTTGCCCGACCTTTTATATTGATATCGCAATACATACATACATAATATATAAAAATATATCATATATATTATATACATAAATATATATTTATATCCCACAAATAAATGCAGTCATTTATCTGTTTTTTTTCTTTTTTTGTCTAATTTTACTCAACATGATCCTCTCCATTTCCATCCATTTATAGGCAAATTTCATAACTTCATTTTTCCTGACACCTGCATAGTATTCCATTGTGTACATCTACACATCTGTACATAAAAGTACAGATGGTGTTTCTGCTGTGTGTTTTTGACTTCCTAGGGTATATTCCCAGGAGTGGTTTGGCTCAGTCAAATGTGAGCTCAATTTCTAGTGTTTGGATGAATGTCCTTATGAGACAGAGAGAGAAAGAGAGGAAACTGGGGTACCTGCTATTAAGGCATCATGGGGGTGGGCGGGAGGGGTGAGGTACATTGGTGGTGGAAATGGGGCACTGGTAGAGGGATGGGTGCTGGTATACTGTATTACCAAGAACCAATTATGAACACGTTTGTAATTGTATGTTTCACTGTGGTATAATAAAAATTAAAAAAAAAAAAAAGGCTATCCCACTTGACATTTCCACCACAATGAATGAGATTCCCTTTCTCCCCACATCCACACTAGCACTGGTTGTTTTTACTCTTTTGGATGTGTGCCAGTCTCTATGGTGTGCGATGATACCTCATTGTTGTTTTGATTAGTGACATATTATTTTCAGTGTAGAAATCTTTTGCCTCATTTATTTATTCCAGATTCTTAATTATTTTTAAATGATTGTAAATAAGATTGTTTTCCTGATTTCTTTGCTTTCTATTTCATTGGATGCATGTACAGAGCGGCTAAATTTTTGGACATTAGTTTTTTCTATTGTAATGGTCTAATGCTTTTAATAATTTTAGAGGAATATTTAGGGCTTTCCTGTATGTTATTATGTCATCTACAAATAGTGGTAGTTTTATTTATTTTCTAATATGGCCCCTTTTATTTTCTTTCTTGTCTAATTGCTATGACTAAGTCTTCTAAAAGTAGGTTCAATAATATGCTGAGCAAACATTTTTTCAATTATTTGTTTCTGTTTTATTGGGCCATACCTGGCAGTGCTCAGGGATTCCTCCTGGCTCTGTGCATTGGGATCACTACTGGTGGTATTCAGGGACCGTATTTGGTGCTGCAGATTTAAACTTGGCCATCCACGTGCAAGGGAAGCATCCTATTTCTGTACTATCTCTATGGATCATTTTGTTCTGTTCTCAATTTGGAAGAAATTGACTCAGCTTTTCAGTAAGTATGATATTAGTAGTAGGTTTGTCATGTGTGGTCTTTATTTTTTCAAGTCTGTTTCATTTATCCTATATTATTAAATTTTTTATTATAAATGGACATTAAGTCTTGAAGATTTCTCTCAATCAAGTGAGTGATGGAATCAATTGCTATTTATATTGTATTTGTTTTATGCCACTCTATGCCCGTCAAGGTGTTGCAGGTGTGGCTGTGGTGCCCTGCTGCATCGACAGGTGGCAGACAGAAGACAGGCTTGTCTACATCCAGGGCTCTGCCCTGTGGGACCTGGATGGTTGATGGTCTGACAAAAAAGGACTGGGCACCCTGGGATGAACTCAGAGCCACAGCAGAGCCTGACAAGCTACCTATTGTGTATTCAATATGCCAAAAACAGTAACAATAATGACTTAATTTCTAACAAATGGAGCTATTACTGGCACCTGTTCAAGCATATTGATGAACAATGGGAAGACAAGTGACAAGTGACATTGTATTTTCGATGCTATACATAGCGTTAACAATTTGTGTGTGTTAATATTCTTGAATAAAATAAATATAAAATAAATTTCATTTAATTATTATGCAATCCTTTCAACAAATTATTTAATGTATTGCTGAATTTGATTCACTAAAATTTTGTGGAGAAAATGTTTGGCAGTCACACCTAGTGATACTCAGGGATTACTCTTGAATGGCTCGGGGTACCATATGCAGTGCTGAGGATCAAACCTGGGTTCGCTGAGTGCAAGGCAAGCAACTTACCTACTCTACTAATGGTCTGGCCATGATCCACTAAAAAGTTTTTTTTTATCATTACTGACTACAGCAAAAAGAAACTTAGACATTTTTTCTGCTTTTAGAAAGTCTGTCTTGGAGGCCAGAGCAATACTACAGTAGGCAGTCTTGTTCAATCCCTGGCATCTCATATGGTCCCCTGTGCACTGCCAGGAGTAATTCTTGAGTGAAGAGCCAGGAATATCTCATGAACATTGCCAAGTGTGGTCCAAAAGCCAAAAGAGACCCCACAATCTATCCTGATGTAGAGCCTAATGAGAACTTCATTCATTTTCATGTAATTACTAGCATTTTTATAATATGAAATATAGATTAGTTATGTTTATAACAAGTTCTGTTAATTTAACAGGAGGAAGTCCAGTCCCTCAGATTTCTCTGAGGGAAACCATGATATTTGTGAAAAAGATTGAAATTTTATGTAATTTAGAAAGTTAATAATAATAAAATAAGGGTCAGATATGTATATTGAACAGTCTGTTAAAAGCTAGATCAATGATGGCATAAAACTTAGCAGAGTATTCCTATTTAGTCATTCTAGATTCCTCATCCATTTCAGTGTTAATATGAATTCTAGAAAATATTTTTCAATTTCCATTTAAGTCACTTCTGGAATTGTACCTGCGTTTATACTAAATTTCTAAGTAACTTCAAGACGTTTTGGTAAAGACTGTATTTTTTCCTTCCTTCACTTTAATTAACTTTAGTTTGCTATTCTAAAACACTTTTCAGTAATACTTGTCTTCCTGTTGTTCATCGATTTACTCAAGAGGGCACCAGTAACATCTCCATTAGTTGGAAATGAGGTCCATTCTTGTTTCAGTTCTTGGCATATCGAATACTCCATGGGTAGCTTACCAGGCTCTGATGTGGCTCTGGATTTATCCCAGGGTGCCCACGCTGTTGTCGGGCTAGAAGCATTCTCATCTCCTTCCTTTTCTCCTCCTCAGTGGATAGAGTAATTTGTAACAGGACAGGTCTTCAGGTTCATTGAGTACTGGAACAGGGCAGTGGGGTTCATGAATCAGTCCAGGATGGGGTTTAGGGTTTAGGTTGGGACTTATTTTTATGGACTAATCTAGTCCATCTCTGTTCTTGCATTGACCATATGAATTTCTGGAATGTGTTTGGTTTCTACTAATTTGATGTACTGTACACCATGGAAGAGCTAGTAGCAGCTTTGCCCCATGAGTCAGTGTCTCTGGATCACAACTGACAGCCCTGGAGCAGTTTGTGGGTGGGTGACCAGGTCTCCTGGAAGGGATAGAGGTCGGGGAGAGGGTCCCCAGCTCCATCTCCAGGAATGTCCAGTGACTTTAGCCGCCAAGACCTTGTACCTATAATAATCAGTAATACTATAAGCACAAAATAATAACTTGGTAATAATGTAAAAATATAAAGGTTGATTTTTAATCTGTCTTCCTTTATGAGATATAATTTTCATTATGACACTGAGTTTACGAAGTTGTTTATAATAGAGTTGTTTCAGGCATACAATGTTCCAGTACCAGTCCTGCTACCAATGTCTCCTACCTCCACCAGTGACAGCTGGTGTCCTACACACCAGCCTACACCTAAGACAGGCATAATATTTTATTTCACATTTATTCCTCCAACAAACTTAAAGAGCAAATAGATTTATCAGAAAATTAAGCAACAAAAGTCAGTTTGTAGTGATTAATTGTCATAGGATTTTAACCTATGTAGATAAAGAAATTAAAATTATTGCATAATATAGTGTACTGCCAATTTTCATTTACATAACTAACTTTTCAACTCTGGCATCAAAGGTATTGCATTAAAAATTTATTTTGTACTTGGATATTATTGTGGCAATTGTCATATCTTTCATGTCATATATGGGGCTTCTATGTTTACCCCTTGGCAGGAATTTACAAATTTATTTCATATTACTTGGTCCAAAAAATAAAGACCTTAAAATAATTGCAAATAGAATTATGAGAAAATGAATCAATACAAGCCATGTTTTCATGGCCAATTGCTATATGTTTATAATTTCTCTTAATCTAGTAGAAGACAATAACATACTCGAGCAAATCGATGAACAATGGGAAGACAAATCATACAAGTGATTAGTTAGTGCTATACCCAATGCCACATGATGTGAAGTTCTCATATTCTTTAAAGGAACTCTTAATGATTGATGCAAAACTGATTTCAAGGGTAAAGATTCATTAAGCTATTTCTTGTCCATGAAGCTCTGTATAGCTCCTATACATCTGAATAATAATCTAGCTTGATAGAGTCTTTTTGGTGGTGTTCATTTTGTTAAGTTTTTTTGGTCATTTTGGGTCACACCCAGTGATGTTCAGAGTTTATTCCTGGCTCTGCACTCAGGAATGACTCCTGGTAATACTTGGGGGACCATATATGATATTGAGGATTGAACCCAGGTCAGTGGCATGCAAGCCAACACCTGACTCACTGTAGTGTCACTCTGGCTTCTTGTTGAGTGTTTTTACTATGTCCTTCCATATTCTTTTGGATAGTACAATCTCATTTGATGGATATGCTGTAATCTTATGGACTTTTCTTGGTATCAAAGTTCTTTTTTATTGTGCTGCTTTCAATATACTGTCTCTATATTTGAATTTTTGTCATTTGGAGTATAATGTGTCTTGGAGTTTTCCTAACTGGGTCTATTTTCACTGGTGTTCTTTGAGTTTCATGGATCTTGGTGCCTTTAATCCTTAACTAGAAAAGATCTTACCAATGATTCCATCCGCCATTGTTTCTTTAACTATGAGACAAATTTGATATTATGCATTTTCTGTTAAATATAGCTTCAAATATATTCCAAAATTTTATATACCATACTATCAACCCTTAAAAATTTTAAACCTTGCTAAATTTCTTACTGCCAAATTTTGTAAATATGACATACAAACTTGAAATAAAATATGTATAGCTGTTGTTACATAGACTGTTCCAGATATATCATTTACTTCAGTGTTAGTCTTTCTATTTAAAACTTCAGAATTATTTCATTGTAGACTTTTTTTGATGTTGCTTTTACTGAAAGATGCTCAATATTATTGTAGATACACAGTTTAAAAAAATTTCAGGCAGCCTAGTTGCTTTATATGTTAAATTAACAGTGCTTTTTTATAATTATTAAATATTCCAACTAGTGTGGATCTTTTTTTGTTTTAAAAAGGACACTTTTTATATTTTGAGTCTTTTAGACAATATTTATATAGAATATGACCCCTATTATTTTATCAACATTAATGGTATGATTATTTTCTGACATATTGATAAAATTTACCATACATTTTCTTACATGATGATGTATAAATTAATCTCAGAAATTATGTTAATCTGAACATGAGAAAATATAATAGCCTGACAAAATCATAGACTAATAGAGTTATTTTAAAGTCATATGTAGAATACTAGTAAGGTGATGTGGACAAGGCCCAAAGATTAGTTAATGATGGGTGACTCTAATTTAACAGACCAGAGATTTGGGAGCCAACACCCTCTTAAATGGAAAGTAGAAAAAATTCATAAATTCTTTGAATATATATAATCACTTAGGTATATGTACTAAATCTTAAACCACCCACATTCTATAATCTAACAATTTCACTTTACTTATACAAATATCAGAAATACTTGTATTTGCACAAACTACATATATCTGTGATATTCCCAAATTCCAAGTATTTGAGATATTCTTCAACAGAAAAATGAATAAATAAATTGGGGTTTATTCATTCCATATGAAACCAAATGACAATTAAAATGGATAAGTGATAATATATACAACTCATGAAGATATCTCACAAAACAATGCTGAAAGAAAGGAATCAGACATTAAATAATTATAATGATAAAGATACACTTTATAAAATATTTTAGTACAAGAAAAACCACTACATGTTGCTAGAAATCAGGATAAATTCCCTTCAATTAGGATGCAAAGGTTTCCAAAGTACTAGTACTTATAAGGAAAAGAAGAAAAACACAAACGAAAACACCCTTACAACTAAAAATACCAGTACTTAATGGTATACTCATAAGAATTCTATTTATTTGATAATAGTTACCAGGTTAAGTTCACTTTGTGATAATTCATTGACTTGCACATATGATTTGTTCCATTTTTTGCTTGCTTTTATTGTAATCTGTTATACTTTGATATCAGATTTTAATAAAACCCAGAAAATACAACTTACTTCTGAATGTTCTTAGCTTTGACAATGAAATGAGCATATCAGAGAAAAGTCAGAGTCCTTTTTAGGAAATAGGATTACTAAGTACTACCCTTTACTTGGTTAAGGATAGATCAGAGTCAATTGTATTTGACTATCTCCTTATATAAATCATTTCAATATCCAGCAATATTTACTTATTAGTTTTAGGAGTATTCATGAGAGTTGTAACTTGTGCCATTAAAGTCCCTGGATATCTTTCTTAGCTTTTCTCTTTCTTATAAAGCTCTGTAGGTTTCAAATGATTTTCTTAAAACACACTTTGTATGATATGTGTATCTTCATTTTTTTGAACAAAAAAATTAAGGTTAAATCATGCCTCTTGTTTTTGAACAAAAAAAAATTAAGGTTAAACCATGTTCTGCTCCACTTAAGACATTGTTATTAACATGTTCAAGAGCTAAGCATTCATTCTATTCTTAAATACATTGACCTTATGATAATTTTAAATGTTTGTGCTTTCAAAGATGCAAATTAGATGAGACATCAACAACACAAAGTGATCAATGCTTAGTTTAAGGTCACTTACAATGTTTTTAAAACACATATTCAAATTACTCAGTCTTTATTATTTGGTTTTGTTGTGCAGAATCTACCTGCAGTGTAAATTTAAATCTTCATTGACAACTGAGAGTGGTAATTGAATACATTGGCATGGAGCCAGCGCAATTAAGAATGAAGAGGATATGTGATACTTTAAATCAAGAGGAGAAAAACTTTTCATGACATAGTATAAGAATTCCATACTCATTTAAAACGAGCAATGATTTTGGTAAAAGGGCAATTTCTTCTCAAAACAATGAAATGCAGATGCAGAAGAACAAAGATCCTTCCTACTTGGTGTAATGTTTTCAGAAATTGTGAGAGGCTATAAGAATTTATGGTGGTACTGATTTTCCTCCTTTCTTTCCATCTCTACCTCTTCTCATCATTAAGGATAGTTTGACTTTTGACCAGGAAAAAAAATTAGGTAATATGCAAGATATTCATAAACAATGTTTACTTTAAAACATAGCATCAGAAATTCTTTTAAAAAATGAAGACCAAGTAGTGTGAAATTGTATAGAACAAACATTCCTCAAAGGACCTTGTACTTAATTTATTAGAATCTGAGGTTGTATAAAATGTTGAATGTTTTATTTTTATTTGTATTGTTATATTGAGCTTGAAACCCCTGTAACTTTATCACACACATTTTAAGCTGAAAAATCCTCATAGCTCTCACAGTCAATTTTATAAAATCAGAATGCAAGATGTTTTCAATCACTCTATTTAAAAATATCTATCTCTTATTCAATTAATAATATAATGATTCTGAGCTATCCTACAGTGATCATCCCTTTCCGTAAATTAAAATCTGAAGAATAAAGTCTAGAAGATGCAAAAAAAAAAAAAAATAGCTATCTCTTCAATTGACCCGGATTTCCAAACATAAAGTTAATTTTTAACTTTGACTTAATAATTCCATAATATCAATACCCACTTTCATTTTATTTCTTTTGCAAAGGCCACAAGCCACCTTCCAAGAATAATGTCTAATAGTGTGAGATGGAAATATTACTGCTGTGAATGGAAACCACTTTTCAATCCCATTTCTTTTCAATGGGGCTTCAATCCCGAAAATAATTCCTTTAGCCAAAAGATTTTAGAATTGTCTCATTATCACCAGAGTATTCTGAGACAGCAGATAGTGGTGAAGATAATATAGAGGATGGTAAGTACAGGAACCCCAAACTCAGGTCAGATAGACAAATCATCTCAGACTGACAGGGATTCCCATTATCTGGTAGAGACAGTAGCCAGCGTTTTGCAGAGCTCATTGTAGATAAGAAAAGGCTCTGACAGCAATCCACTGATAAAGATGTAGTTCTAAGGGATGAGAAATATATTTGCAAAGTCTTAAAAATCAAGTAGTCAAGGCACTAAACTTAAGTGATATCCCAGTGAGATCATCTTGTGAAAAGTGTTGCAAGACTTAGATGTGGCTTAAAAATCTCACTGGATCATACGGTTTCATTTAGGAGAAATTGAACAGTGAAGAGATATTTAGACCAATCCCATGTGCTTTTGTTTTAATTGTATATGATAGGCAAGATATATGAATTTTTAAAGCATAAGAATAAGCATTTTGGGTGTGTGGCAGTACTAGTTATTATAACTATACTAGTCATTATATTTAATAACAATACTAGTTATTATAATGAATATTTTGGCATTCATATTGAGAAGGAAAAAAGAGTAAGCAGCAGCCTTTAAAATATATGTATGTACACTTATATAATACTTATATACTATACACAGATATACGCATATACATTTGTATTTATTTTAATAAGGTATTTCTGACAGTAATCTATACTTCAACAACACGGAGATGTTAATATATTTTACATAAACAGAACTTCAACTCTGCTGACTTCTGAATGATCATACATTATACTCAAACAGGTTGTTCTAATTTTCAAAATGTTAATACATTCATATAAATTACAGTTTATTTAAACTAATTGAAATAACAAATATCTACATTTCATTTCACTTTCTTTTTATTTTTCAAATAAAAAGTTCATTATTTTAGTCTGTATCTTATAGTCCTATGTTTTTAAAAAATTATTGTCCATTATTTTCGTAATCCTATCGAAATAATTTTATAGTATAATGGAACACAATTCTTTAGGACATTTGAGTTCATCTGAAGCAAATTAATCCACTAAGGCCTGTTTATGTAATAGTCTTGGTTTGTTCAATTCTTAAACATTTGCATCCAAGTTGGCATTTTTCTCTTTGAAATAGAATATAAAATAAACTAGGATGTTGATTGATTCTTTACCAATTTCTTTCTCTAACAATTTTGTTATTATTCTTGCTGAACAGAATAAAAAAGGCACTACTGTTTTATTGTTTCTTTCATTAGATTGTAAGCTCCTGCTGCACAAGAATATATTTTGCCACATCTGTTATTTACATTTTTATGTTGTCCAGTATTCCCTAAAATACTTAGTGTGCAAAGAATCTTTAGTGATTACATACTTAATAGTTTATCTTGTCACTCATCACATTACAAAAGCTTCTGTCTCAAAGATGTTGGGAAAATGTCAGATATCTTTGGCTTGTCATCTCACCATCTGTTCTTCACTTTCAGACTCTTTTTGAAACTTTGCCTAGGCACATAGATGATTCACTGCTTTCCGATAGTGTTGATGACATTTCCCAAGTGTTAAACCTCATGCTTGTGGTTAATCAATTCTTGGATCATACCATCATTCCAGTCTGATGATTCTTGCTATAAAATCTTTGTATCTTGTGTAGAGTTTATAGATTGTGGTCTTCAGAGTTTTCAAAAAACATCTCACATTAGCTCACTGTGAGGGATTAAAATTTGCCAGGGTTTCTATTGAAGTAAAAGGCCCTCTTACCCTTTTACTGCACTGCTTTTTTTAATCTTCCATTCAGTGAACCAACTGTCATCAGGGCCTTTTTAATAGTGAAGTCTTTTTTTCAGGGATTTATGAGACTTACAAGAAAAGTAGACTAATGTTATGCTAAACATCGAGAAGGCCAATATTCTCAACAAGCTTTCATCAACAAGTCATTCATTCTGAACATTCTAATGAATGAAAGACTCTAGAGAATATTCAACTCTTTCTGAATGAAATAATTAAATGGTGGAGTTGGAAGGAAACTTAGAAATAATTTAGCACATCCCTTTAATTTTACTTGTGGGGAAAAATGAAACCAAGAGAGATTGTGATATGCCCAAAGTAGCTCTGTAAATTACAAACTAAAGACTAGAAGCCAATGTTTCTAACAGAAGCCAGAGGACAGTGCTCCTTCAATGAAATTCACCATTACTTTTTGTCTTTTTTCAACTAAACAGTTTGCAATATTTGATAAAGACAAATTAACGTTGCATAATGAGTATATGTAGAGATAATATGCAATATATATTATATATGATATAATATAATGAATATTTCTTAATACAATATGTACTTGTAAGTAAATATGAAAGCGATGGTATTAGCAGAGTAAACTAAGCATAGTTTTTGTAAGTGGTAGGACTAGAAGTCTGCAGAGGCTTACTGGAAATGTGATCTATTTTAGTCACAAGGATGAAAAGAGCCGGAAACTAATGTAAAATGGTAACCTTAATGCAGACGGAAAGTAAAAGTCTGAATAGTTATGGGATGGCAAAGTTATCTCTCTGCTATCTTACCAAGAAACTGTACCTTGTCATCTAATTATGATGAATTTATAAATAAAAAACATTTGCTATTTCAGACATTTGTGCAAATACTTTTATTTTTCAGAGGAGAAAATTTATAGCAAATATCTCTAGAATGAATAAAGCATAATTCCCTGAATTTGTTATTTTCCACTTTTCTTCTTTCCTTCTTGGCAGGACTATGTGTGGGCAATGTTTGTGTGTGTGAGACAATGGAATTACTGGTAGAATAAATGTTTCTGTTTTTTGCAGATTTCACTTTGCTACTAAAGCTCATCTCATGAAGTGACCTAAAGTGAGTTATAGACTATTGAATCATTTCAGTTTGGCTTTGTTTTTGTATAGTTTGCTAAATTGTACACTCTTCAATCTATATCAGCTGTCACACCTACTACTATTTTATTATTTCTATAACAACTGAGAAATTTGCCCTCCTGTTTTGTGAGACTTACGCTGCAAAAATGCAATAGTCTCTGATGGAACAGTATTGCAAGAACTTTCAGGAGCTTAAATCTTCCTTGAACATTCATAACAAATCAGCTACTTTCAAAGACTGCTTTGAAAAACTAAAGATTACTTTTAATAAAAGAAATCCACATTTACCATCTATTACAAAAATTCAAGCACTTATAGCTAAAGCAAAAAGACTGGACTGAATAAACCAGCATTGTGTTGAAGCATAACAATGTTAAAGTACAAAGACACAATAGATGCTATATTAGAGAAGGATATAAGGTCACAGAGGAGGATGAAAAAAAGTGAACTGCCATGATAAGAGAAGGTGAAAATGTGATTGTCCGTATACTCATGGTAGGCACCACAGAGGCCTGCTAACCAACTCTTGAAAAGAAGCCCTAGTGCTTCAGACTCTAACTCTGAAAGTCAAAAAATCAGAGATAATATAGAAAATAAATTTGTTTCACTAACTGTATTCTAAGTAAACGCATGCATTATGTTGTCAACTGAGCTATTTCTCAATTTGCAAAATACATGGATTTTGAATAAAATTAATAAATCAGATATACAACAATTTAAAAACTTTTAAACTGGATTAAACAATGAAAAATATTACTACCACTTCATTTTGGTGATTGCCTCTGATTTTCCTTATATATTTGTACAGATATATGTCATTTTCCTTTTGGAATTAATTCATCTCAAGTGTCTTAACTGTTCAATTAGACATAAATCTTGTGAGAGGCATTTTGCCACCTTGGTGCTATATGGTTAGGTACTCTTCTCTAATATGAATGTTAGACATTTCTTTCCCTTTCCCAGTGATTTGAATTAGTTATATAGGCAGTTGAGTGTTGTTATAACCCACAGCCATATTCTCACTGTATCTAGAATTGCAACTAAATATTATTCTCTTGCAAGTTTCACTTTAGTAAAAAATATAGAGAAAAGAAAAAAATATAGAGAAAAGAAATAAACAAAGAAAAGTATGCTTTTGGGGTAGGTTTTCTATTGGAAAATATGTGTAGGAATTCCATATTCCAATATTTGCATCTTCTTAGCAACTCCTTTGTTGTGAAGCAAAAATAGTATCTATAAGAATTTAGAGTGACATGAGAGGAAAGAGAGGAGTGTGTTCCAGACAGAACATGGACTTTCCAAGTATAGAGAAGCCTTTCTATCAACTCTCACTTGCCCTCATTCTCTTACAGTAATTATGACCATTTTCTTCCCTGCTAAATTTAGCTATACCGTCCTCTGATGTCTTAATGGAAGCACTATTACCAGGTTACGCATTCATATTTTGTTTATCTCTTCATAAAGGATTGAGGGGGAAAACATTATTCAAAAAGGATTGTGGCTCAAATAAAACAAATAAGACAAAACTATAGTAGCAGTATTTCTTAGGGATTATGCAAAATATAGTAGGTTCCTACATGAATATAAAGTGTAGAAAACCAAGACCTAAGTATCATAGTTCAACTTCCCTGCTCTCTATTGTGAGTAATTACTACATCTTACTTCCTGCTTTTCTTTAAAAAAAAGACATATTTATTGCCTGGCTCAAGTGTTGTAATCTGATCAGTTTTGTTGCCTGAAAAATACCTATCACTTATGCTTTATTCGGATGGTTTTGTCTAGTTCATCTTTAACTATGTTTATAAATAAGTAGGTTTCAATTAAGCAACTATTGAAATTCAAAATCAAGTGTGAATCAATTTTGCTGTCCTGGATAGGGCAATCCTGAAGACATGCTCTCTACTTGGAATCTAATATACTGCTTACATATACCAGAGTGAATTCACTCTGTAACTATTTCCCTTCTACTTTTTGTAGCTTCATCCTTTTATTCATGATAAAAAAAAAACTGTGGAAACATACACTTATTCTGTAGCATCTCGTGAATTAAGAAAATTTCTTTTAGCACCTCATTTTGTCATGTACATACTTTTTCTTGTTTCAATCTCATATTTGAAATGTTCATCTCCTATTCACTATATTCACATTCTGCTTCAAATGGGTGTCTATACCCATCTTTCCCCTTAGACTGCACTTCTCCAGGGTTCTATTACCATCTACCACCCACTACCACACTCAATTATTTGTGTTTTTGGTCACTAGGTGTCTCAGCAGCATGTGATAGTATTGATTACCTTTCTCTACTTTGGAAAAATGTGCTTTGCTCTCATACTACCACATCTTGATTTTCTTTCCTGGAGGAAATTGTTTATTATTAAAGAGGAAATAAAAAATAAGAAATATTGCTGAAGAAAATATTGCTAAGAATATTCCCAGTTTTAGGGTGGAATCATATATCCAGGAAAATGAAACTCAGAATTCCTAAGACAATTAACCCAGAAGAGGAACAAAACACATTATAATGAAAATGGATAAAAGCAAAGATATAATTTAGAAAGGTATGAAATAAGAAAAGCATAGCAAAACATGCAGATAATCTCCAAGGGTCCCAATGCACCATGCAGCAGGTTGTCATGCACCCTTTGTTCATTGCAGTGCTATTCACAATAACTGAAATTTACAAAAACTCAATTGCCAAAGAACAAATGACTGAATAAAGAGAATATTGTTCAGTACACAGTAGACTACGACTTGGCGTTAAGAAAAGATGAAGTTTTGCAATTTGTTGCTCTATACTTGGATCTGGAGAGTATCGTATTGAATCAAGTTAGTAAGAAGGATAAGGATAGAAATAGAAAGATCTCACTCATACGTAGTATACAAAGAAACTTTTGCAGGAGAATAACAAATAACTAAAGACAAAAGAAATTAAGAGAAGAATCGATCTATAGTAGAAAGCCTGCCCGATGTGGTGGTAGTGGGAGGATAAGTGAGGGAAGGGAACACAGGGACAATGGTGGTGGGCAAGAGTACCCGCCAAAGAAGCTACTGGGGACTGGAGGGAAACTGGAGACATTGGTGGGGGAAGTGTGCACTGGTGAAGGGATTGGTATTGGAACACTGTATATCTCAAAATTAATATTGAATAACTGTGTAGCTCTGTAATTCACTCAATTCAATTAAAAAGGGAAATAAAGAAAAGCCTTTTGTTAAGAAAACTGCCTTATGACTCAGAGCAGTTGTATCAAATACAATCCTATAAGCTGGAAGGAAAATGGAATGATTTAACCAATATATTGAATAAATTAGGCATGCAAACAAGAATATTCCATGAAGCTAGGTAATTACTCAAATTAAAAAGAAAATAATATTTCATAATTTCTAAAGTTCATGGTCAATAAACTAGCTCCAGAAGAAACAGTAAACTGTAGTAAGGGGCAAATAAAGTTTACTTGGCCACAGTAAGATGTTTAAAATAAAAAAAAAATGGAGGGTAATAATGGGATATCATAAAATGGATTTAAGTCTCACTTGCTTTGAAGTTTAGAGAGAATATAACTTAGAACATCAGAAGTAAATTGTCTGGTATTGTCAAGACAAAAACACTTAGAAGTCATAAACAAGAGCCAAATGGATCCTGACTACTACATAAAAGGCAGATATCAAAGTTCAGGAGTGTAAAATAAAGGAAGGCCAGAGAAACAAAGTCTAATTTACAAATTCCCAGAATTCATATGAAAAAGACAATATTCTTTTATATCTATAATTTTGTTTTGATATCAATAGACTGAGCTACCGAATCAAAAGAAACAGAATGGATAAGAAAACTGAATCAGCTTTCTGCTGTGTGCCATATACACAATTGAACTGTCATGATAAACACAGAATCAAATTAACATAGATAAACACAGAATCAAATTAACATAGATTAATCAAATTAACCCAATAATAGAGGCAAATAGTAACTTTAAAATACCTTAGAAGTTGTATTATATCAGACAAAATAGACTTCAAGCAAGGAAAATATAATAAGAGATTGGCATGTTATAATGAACAAGGGATTTATATATCAACGAAACTCAACTTTCATTAACACATGCACCAAACAAAGAAACATAAAATGTACAAAGCAACCACACCAGGACTGAAGAAAATATCAATGACAACACAATAGTAGTAGTAGATTTTAATATACCCCCCTTACTTTTGGATATATCAGACAAAAACATCATTAGGGGAATATTATCCTCAATGTGAGAAATGGAAGAATTGGGCTTAATAGATATGTATAAGTTAGTTCACCACTCGCCCTCCTCCAATCTGTTTGAATATTCTTCTCCTATGCACATGGGGCATTTTCCAGGATAGACCACATGCTGGGCACAAAAAAATGTGACCAATCAAGAAGATGGAAATTATATCAAGTTTGTGTGAATATTACAATACTCTCAACATGGCAATAAACTAAATTGAAAACTGCAAAAAAACCCACACTTGGAAATGAAACAATATACTTTGACCCAAAAATCAATATGTCAGAAAGGAAATGCAAGAAAGAGAAAAATATTTACATAAACAAATGAGAATAAAGTTGTTAATTATAATAACATAGAAGACAGAGCAAAAGCTGTATGAAGAGAGAAGTCAATATTAACATAGGCATTCATGGGGACAGGCTTAAGGGGTAGTTGGAAAAATTGGAAATAATTGTGAAAAATGCAACGGTGTGGAACTGGCATTGAAATATTTAAAGAAGCTTTGGTACATCTACACAATGGAATACTATGCAGCTGTTAGGAAATTTGCCTATAAATGGATGGACATAGAGAAGATCATGTTGAGTGAAATTAGCCAGAAGAAGAGAGAACAGATATAGAATGACTATTATTCACAATAGCCAGAATCTGGAAACAACCAGAGTGCCCAAGAATCAATGACTGGATAAAGAAGGTTTGGTACTTCTACACAATGGAATACTATGCAGCTGTTAGGTAAAACAAAGTTATAAAGTTTGCCTATAAAGGGATGGACATAGAGAAGATTATGTTGAGTGAAATTAGCCAGAAGGAGAGAGACAGATACAGAATGACTTCATTTATTTGCATGACACAAATACATATGTACATATTATGATATCAATATCCAAGGTCAAGTGAAACATGTATCAGGATGTCTTGTCAAAGGTGGAAATCATCTCAAAAGCGTGTGGGAGTCAGAGGCTAGGTAAGACAGAAAATGGAACAGTGTGCTAACAATTGTCAAAAGTACTAATACCAACCTAGAACTGAGCATTAAATACAGGCAAAAGATACACATGACAACCCTTTAATGTATGTTCTGTATTCCATAGTCTGGAAGGGAAGGAAAAGAGAAAGAAAGAGAAAGGGAAAGAAATAAAGAACCTGCCATGGAGGCGGGCTGGGGGAGTGAGGGAGGGAACTGGGTAGTTGGTTGTGGGAGATGGGCACTGGTGGAGGGACGGGTGCTGGAAGACTGTATGACCAAAACCCAAATATGAACTTTTTAATTGTATATCTTTGTAATTCTATATCTCACGGTGGTATAATAAAATAATTTAAAAAAAAAGAATGACTGCATTTATTTGCATAACATTAATATATATGTATATATTATTATACCAATATCCAAGGTCAAGTGAAACATGTATCAGGAGGTTTTGTCAAAGATGGAAATTATCACACATGTGTGGGAGTCAGAGGCTAGGTAAGACAGAAAATGGAACAGTGTGCGAAAAATTGTCAAAAGTACTAATACCAACCTAAAACTAAGCATTAAATACAGGTAAAAAGATACACATGACAACCCTTTAACATATGTTCTGTAATCTATAGTCTGGAAGGGAAGGAAAAGAGAAAGAGATAGAAAGGGAAAGAAATAAAGAACCTGCCATGGAGGTGGGCTGGGGGAGGGGGAGGGAACCAGGGATATTGGTGCTGGGAGATAGGTACTGGTGGAGGGATGGGTGCTGGAACACTGTATGACAAAAACCCAAATATGAACATATTTGTAATTGTATATTTCATGATGATATAACAAAATACTTATAAAAAAGAAATGTTTAATGTCAGTAACTAAACTCATGACTTAATGAAGTTAAAAAATAAAAAATATAAACAAGCTTTCTACAGGAAACAATAAAAGGCTTACATAATAATCCATACATCTCAAAAAAACTAGAAAGGAAACAATAAATGAATCCCAAAATAGTAGGAGGAAGGAAATGATAAATATTAGATTGGAAAGAGACTATACAGAAATCAAGTTATTCGAAATAAAGAACAATGAAATCAACAGATATATTCTTTAAAAACAAGACTGAAAGACCTTTATTTAGTTTTATGAAGAATCAAAAAGAAATTAATTTAATACAAAATGAAAGGGTAGATTGCTTTGTTAGTGATGTTTCACCTTTGAAGCTGTCTTTGGCTTCAATGTTGTGGAGGGTTTTTCCTATATTTTCTTCAATGTACTTTATGGATTCAAGTCTGATATTGAGATCTTTAATCCATTTTGATCTGATTTTTGTGCATGGTGTTAGACACAGGTCCAAACTCATTTTTTAAACATGTCGCTGCCCAGTTTCCCAACACCACTTGTTGAAGAGGCTTTCCTTACTCCATTTTAGACTTGTTGTACCTTTATCAAAGATTAAATGATCATATGTTTGAGGTTGGGTGTCAGGATACTCAATTCTATCCCATAGGTCCACAGGTCTGTTTTTATTCCAATACCATGCTGTTTTAATTACTACTGCCTTGTAGTACAGTTTGAAGTTGGGAAAGGTGATGCCTCCCATCTTCTTTTTCCCGAGGATTGCTTTAGCTATCCTTGGGGGGTTTATTGTTCCATACAAATTTCAGGAGCGTTTGGTCAATTTCTTTGAAGAATGTCATGGGTATCCTTACAGGGACTGCATTGAATCTGTACAGAGCTCTAGGGAGTATTACCATTTTGACAATGTTGATTCTCCCCATCCATGAGCAGGGAATTTGTTTCCATTTCCTTGTGTCCTCTTTTATTTCTTGGAGCAGTGTCTTGTAGTTTTCTTTGTACAGGTCCTTTACATACTTGGGTAAGTTGATTCCTAGGTATTTGATTTTCTGTGGCACAATTGTGAATGGAATTGTTTCCTTAATATCCCTTTCTTCTCTTTCGTTATTTGTATATAGGAAAGCCACTGACTTTTGGGTGTTGATTTTGTATCCTGCCACTCTACTATATGTGTCTATTGTTTCTAGGAGTTTTTTGGTAGAGAGTTTAGGGTTCTCTAGGTATAATATCATGTCATCTGCAAATAATGATAGCTTGACTTCTTCCTTGCCTATCTGGATGCCCTTGATGTCCTTTTCTTCTCTGATTGCTATGGCAAGTACTTCCAGTACTATATTGAATCAAAGAGGTGAGAGTGGGCAACCTTGTCTTGTCCCTGATCTCAGGGGGAAGGCTTTCAACTTTTCCCCCATTTAGAATAATGCTTGCTGTGGGCTTTTGGTAGATGGCTGTAACTATCTTGAGGAAAGTCCCTTCAATTCCCATATTCTGGAGGGTTTTAATCATGAACGGGTGCTGGATCTTGTCAAATGCTTTCTCTGCGTCTATTGATAGGATCATATGGTTTTTATTTTTTCTCTTATTGATATGCTGTATTATGTTGATTGACTTGCGAATGTTGAACCATCCTTGCGTTCCCGGGATGAATCCTACTTGGTCATGATGTATAATCTTCTTGATGAGTCTTTGGATTCTGTTTGCTAGTATTTTGTTGAAGATCTTAGCATCCGTGTTCATCAGGGATATTGGTCTGTAGTTTTCTTTCTTTGTGTTGTCTCTCCCTGCTTTGGGTATCAGGGTGATATGTGCCTCATAGAAGCTATTTGGGAGTGTTTCTGTTTCTTCTATTTCCTGGAAGAGCTTGAAAAGGACTGGCAGTAGGTCCTCCTTAAAGGTTTGGTAGAGTTCACTAGGGAATCCGTCTGGACCTGGGCTTTTGTGTTTGGGAAGACTTTTAATTACTGTTTCTATTTCCTCAATGGTGATAGGTTTATTATACCACCTTGAGATATACAATTACAATGTTGGTCATGTTTGGAGGTTTCCGGTCACATAGTGTTCCAGCACCCGCCCTCCACCAGTGCCCATTTCCCACCACCAATGTCCCCAACTCCTCCCCCTCCCATAGCCTGCCTAAATGGTAGGTTCTTTATCTCTTTTCTCTCTCCCTCTCTCTCTCCTTACCTTCTCTTACACATTGTGAGTTGCACTACATACACTTAGAGGTCATCATGTGCATTTTTTGCCTGTATTTAATGCTCAGTTCTAGGTTGGTATTAGTCCTTTCAACATTTATTCACACATGTTCCCTTCTCTGTCTTAACTAACCTCTGACTCCCACACATTTGCGGTAATTTCCACCTTTGGTAAGACCCCCTGATCCATATTTCGCCTGACATTGATGATTTAATAGAGACTGCATTACATCTATTGACAATTTGGGAGAACTGTTATCTTAGTAGTATGTCTGATTAATATAGAACTGCTATTCAGATACTCAGAAAAACTCACCAGCATCAACATTAGCAATATATTAAAGACTTAAATTCAGGGATAGGAGATAGTACAGCAGGTAAGGAATATTCTTATCCTCAATTTGGGTAAATTACTTTAAAGGGTTTTCAGAGAAAAATAAAGGATAACTTTCAATGGAAACATTTTTGAATTTACACTTATAAAATATCATCTTTAATTTTATCTTTAATGTTTGAAGAACAGTCACTCTAATTACCATTTTATATCTTTAGCTCTTATAACTTGTAGCTTTGGACACTGTTTCTTGTAGATTTGGAGAAACAGCACAGAGATAAGGTAAATGCCTTGAAAGTCCTTGACCTCAGTTTGATCTATAGTACCGCATGATCCTAGGGTTTGCAAAAAACTGTCACCTAATTATCAAAGAATAATAATAAGGGACCTCTTGGCCTCCTGAGTACCTCTGGATTGTTTCTTAGGTTCCAAATGACTTGCTCTTTATAGCCTTTTTTTTCATGTTGTGACTTGTCTCAACCTTCTTGCATATTGAGGGCTGTCCCTCTCCTCATGCTCTTTTTGAGGGGTTTCTTATCATCTCTTAATACATACCCCCTCATATCTCACTAGTGCTTATTATAAAAATTACTAATACAGCAACTTAATTCAATTTGTTGAATACACCATAATAAATAACCCAGTCCAGATCTCTATTCAGTAGCTTGAACTCATGCTTGTAATATCATGCCTCACTCAAGTGAGAGAAAGAATCCAGAGTTCTGACCTCCATCTCCATTCCAGAGTCAGGGATGCTGTCTCATTTGCCAGGGCATCGAACATCAGATGGGCTGGACATGTAATGCGATATGGAGAAGACCACTGGACTAGAGCCGTTACAGACTGGATCCATGGGATGTCAAAAGAGCACATGGCTGCCCACCTACAAGATGGTCATACTTCTTCGTCAAGTCCCTGAATGAACGGGTTGAGGCTCTTCATATTCTTGAAGCAACCAGATGCATTGAGCTACACTGGCACGTGATAGGGTCAAGTGGAAATGTTACTAGCACCCGCTCGAGCAAAATGATGAATAACGGGATGTCAAGTGATCAAGTGATATGTTTTAGCTGTGCCTTTTAGATCTAGCCACTTGATAGTTGTTAGTATAACCATTTTTAAATAAGAAAATTGAAATGTTTGTGAAATAACAAAAAAATCCTTTTTTATACAAGCAAATGGTGAGTTTACATAAAGTCCTGTCCATTTCCAAATGCTATTCTTCAGGTATATCCTTTAGGTATTTCTTAAATAGTAGGAATGAGAGTAGATAGAAAATAAATTACATAGACTTCAAATAAATTTTCCCAATGGTAATCATGTTAAGTTTTTGATAAACCTGGATTAAACTAGAATAAGCAGCAGTAATTAGTTACTTTAACGAATGTATTGGGAAGACACAATTATAGAATGAAAACTGTAATAGAATTCAGCATTAAAAATATCTTCAAAGGTGAAACACCACTAACAAAGCAACTAGAAGAAAATATAAATATATGGGACTACATGAAACTAAAAGCTTCTGCACCTCAAAAGGAACAGTGACCAAGATACAAAGACAATCCACAGAATGGGAAAGATATTCACCCAATACCCATCTGATAAGGGGTTAATATCCAGGATATATCAGGCACTGGTAGAACTAAACAAGAAGAAGACAGCCAACCCCATTAAAATGGGGAGTAGAGATGAATAGACACTTTGGCAAGGGAAGAAATTAGAATGGCCAAAAGGCATAAGAAAAAGTGATCATCACTAATCATCAGAGAGATGCAAATCAAAACAGCAATGAGATATCACCTCGCACCACAGAGACCACCGCGATATCCAAAAGGGCAGGAATAACAAGTGCTGGCCTGGATATGGGGAAAAGGGGACTCTCATCCATTGTGTGTGAACATGGACTGGTACAGCTTTTCTGGAAAACAATATGGACATTACTCCAAGAACTAGAAATTGAGCTCCCTTTTGACCCAGCAATACCTCTCCTGGAAATATACACTGGGAAGCCAAAAACACACAGCGGAAATACCTTCTGCACTTTTTTTAATTGCAGCACTATTCACAATAGCCAGAACCTAGAAACAACCAGTATGCCTGAGAACTGATGACTGGATAAAGAAACTGTGGTACATCTACACAATGGAATACTATGCAGCTGTTAGGAAAAATGATGTCATGTAATTGGTCTATAAATGGATCAACATGGAGAGGATCATGTTGAGTGAAATTAGTCAGAAGGAAAGAGACAGATATAGAATGACTGCATTTATTTGCATGACATAAATATATATATATATATCATGATACCAAAATCCAATATCAGGTGAAACATGGATCAGGGGTCTTATCAAAGGTGGAAATTACCACAAATGTGTGGGATCCAGAGGTTAGGTAAGACAGAGAAGGGAACATGTGCGGATAATTGTCGAATGGGCTAATATCAACCTAGAAACTGAGCATTAAATACAGGCAAAAATTGCACATGATGACCTCTAAGTGTATGTTTTGTGATCCACAATATGTTAGAGAAGGAAGAGAGAGAGAGGGAGAAAAGAGAGGAAAAGAGATAAAGAACCTGCCGTTTAGGCAGGCTATGGGAGGGTGGAGGGAATGGGGACATCGGTGGTGGGAAATGGGCACTGGTGGAGGGAGGGGTGCTTGAACACTGTGTGACCGAAATCCTCAAACACGAACAACATTGTAATTGTATATCTCACGGTGATATAATAAAATATTTTAAAAAGTGCAGATAAAAGTAGATATTTAATGTGTACATTTTGATGCTTTGACAAACATGAAATCTGAAAGATCTACATAAATTAATTAATCTTCAAAAAAACCAAGAAATCACCTTAATATACAATGTTTGAAAGCACTTTTAAGTATATATGTATATATCCAAAAAGTATATAGTATATGCACTATATATTCTATTATATTATTTATACCTACACATATATAATATATAGGGAGAGAAGGAAGGTTCCAGCCCTGGCTCACCATCCCAATAGAGCCTCAACAAGAATCCAGAGGAACCCCCTGCACCATGAGGGCAACCATTTTCAACATCGGATTCCACAGCTTGTCAGGGCTCCACCAAGAGCAAAGCTCATGTCTCCCCATTGCAGTTCATCAGTAAATGCACAAACTAGAGCCTACTACCGAGAGTATCCTACCTGCACGGCAGAGCCTGGTAAGCTACCGTGTCTTATCTGATATGCCAAAAACAAGTAACAATTATAGACCTCTTTCACATGACATGAATGAATGGTTTGAGACTCTTCGTATTCATGGAGTGAGCAGATGCCCTTGGGCTACACTAGCATGCGACAAGACCTATGGAGATGTACTGGTGCCCTCTTGAGCAAATCAATGAATGAGAAGACAAGTGATACAAGTGATTATATATACCCAATATACATACTATTAGGTATATAAATATATTTAACTACTTTTAATAAACGTTTAAAAGTTGTTATATATCTACCTAATAGTAAATAAGGTACATATTATAATATAGTGTATGTAAATATACACTACATAATAGTATATATGATAGGTGTCTGTATACATATATAAGTCCTAGATATAACAAAAAAGTATTTGTGCAAGTCATTTTTAAAGTAATCAGTTACTTAAAGATGGTATATAATAATTTGCTAATTTGTAAAATTTTTTAAATCTCTCTACTCAGTCTGCATTTCGAATTAGAGTCTCTGCAGTAAGAAATTAAGTCTGTATTTCTTGATGCAAAAAATAAAGACATCTAGCTAATTTTGACTATTGTTTTAAAGTTGGTTTATACTAGTTCAAATTTTTTCACACAAGTTTTTCATAAAGGCTCATTGGCTTCTGATAGTCTTGCTGTGAAACTGGTTTATGAACTATTTTGTTGAGCCAGATTATATACAGAGTCTATTATCTGTGAGCAGCATGGCTAAGAGACCTCCTCACAAGCCAATCTTCCAGTTAAATGCTCCAAATTACCAGTTAATTGCTCTAGCCTGATGTATCTGGCTTGTACTTCTACCAGATACCAGGTCAGGAGAAAATAGTGCAAATAACTACAAATTATTAATTGGTTTTATACCATTTATATAGCTAATCAAATATAGAAACAAGTTTAGCACTTACCCAAATGTATATGAATTAACAAAACTTACATTCAGAGCTGCATATCTTTTCTCATTAAGCAGCATATAAAGTGATTAATAAGCCTATATTAAGAGGTCAACATTTTAATTGCTAATGTATTTGTATGTTCTCAAAATATTTTGTTTTGTCTATTTATTTTTGCACACCACTGTGTATTTTGTGAAAAAGTACACCTCCATCATCAGTTATGATAGGACTATAAGGTATAATGAAGTGAAAATAGTTGTATGGATCAATTGGAGCCAAATTATTTTTGAGTTTTAAATTAAGTGTACTGCAAGAATAATGGCTTTAGTTTAATTGTTTAGGGTGTACTTAAAAAAAGCTTTAGGCGTTTCTTTCCTGACTTTGGGACAAATGTATGTATGCCTTATTACGTAGCTCTCTCTCTCTCTCTCTATCTTCTCTCTTTGTATGTATATATGTTATATATAAATTTTATGTATAAATAAATTTTAAATTATTCATATTATTACATCAGATATATTGTAAATATAATTATGTAAAAATAATTTAAATTTTTGAATTAAAAGGCTATTCATGCAGAATAATATATGCACATCACTGGATTCCAATGTGGGATTGATTTAGTGCTGAGGTAAATGAAGTGCAAAGATGAGAGTGAGTAGCATGGTAAGATTCCTTTTTTAGCAATTTTTAACAAAAGGTACTATTTTTTGTACTGAAACTCCTGAAAATTCCAATTATGATATGATACGATATAATTAATATAATTAATATAGTATAATATGAAATAAAATTTATTTGTTTATTTACTTAAATGTTTTATTACACCACCATGAGATCACTTGATCACTTGATCACTTGAACCCCATTACTCATTGATTTGCTCAAGCGGGTGCAAATAACATTTCCATTGGACCCTATCACGTGCCAATGTAGCCCAATGGCATCTGGTTGATTCAGGAATATGAAGAGCCTCAAACCGTTCCTTCAGGATCTTGACAAGGAAGTCTGACCATCTTGTAGGTGGGGGCCACGTGATCTTTTGACATCCCATGGGATCCAGTCAGTAATGGCTCACAAAATACAAACAATAAAAATAATAGAAGGCATTTTGAAGGTGTTTTGAAAATTGGTCCAGTTTTAAAGAACATGTGTTCCTTTTACCTGTGTTTTTAAAAAATAGTCATATCCAATGTAACAAATTTGAAATACAGGATTTAATTCCTAAGTGAAACAAAAATACATTTATCATCTCAGCTGGATATCAATTTCCAAGCTGATTATGAAAATAAGAAGTAGTTAAATTTATTTAGTGGAGGTAGTTGGTGCTAATGTCATAACTTTCTTGAACTGAGAAAAAACTGTAAGCTACTCATATGATATTTTACCTACTTTAGATATTATACTGACTTTTTATAAATTATCCATTTATCACAACTATACATTATTTAGCAAAGTTGTCAACTGCAAAATATTTGCAAAACTGAAAAATCTCCCCTAGCAGCAGGTTGTATGGTTGAACAAACTGTAAAATGTTAATTTAAAAAACACTTGATTTTAGAAGGTGTGAAACTCCTAAAAATTAAGGGCTTCTGAAACATTTCATAAATGGTTAAAGATTTATATGTTAACCTTTCACTTCTGCTCAGAAATACAATTTGGAACACATTTCTCCTCTTGCTACTTTTTGTGGGATTTTGCATTCTGTGTTTAAATGTATTAGATTGATAAATTTTCAAGGAATAAAGAATAAACTATTTTAAGTTAATCATTTGAAGTTAAAGTGCCTTTTTTTATTTACATAAAAAAATTACCAGTGCTTGCTCAGTTCTGGCATTTTCTTATCTCTACCATATTAGTATGTGCGAATTATCACCTCACTAATAGAGCTCCTTCGGTGTGAAAACCTAAGCAGCTCCATGAGCATCTGAATGGAATTTATACATAGTAGTTTGGCAGACTTTGTCCTCTGTAATATGTCCTGTTTTCACTATTTTCTTTCTACATTTAAATGCCACAAATAAGTAAGGAAGATATGAGATCATAGTCTAAATGAATACTTCAAAAATTCTGGACTACTCATAGAAGTTGGGTTGAAAGAGAGGAACCAAGAAAACAAAAACTGAGAATGAACCAACTTTCAGGAAATGAAATAATAGGAAGATGCAGAGTGTAGGGAAGGAAAACTGGACTGGATTGAGGACAATTGAGTTGGAGCCCATGATGCACCACTGATTATCTTTATGATCTCCATGTAATCTCTGTGAATGGACATTCCTTCTTTATCAAATATAGACAAAAAACCCTGCCAGTTATTTTGTGAAGATAATGAAAATGCCTTATGAACTAAAATGGATAGGTATTGATAAAACTATAATATTACAATGAAGGTTCTGACTTCAGGAAAGGTCAGTAAATTTCCTTATCACATGCTCTAAAAGCTCCAGTTTTGATTTTTTGGAGAATTTTTCTTGAGGGACTGACCTGGGTCTTTAAAATCTGATTTTCTCAAAAGGAATGTGAGCTTCATTTTTCTGACTGCACTACTTAAGGGATAGAGTGACAAACATTTAGAATTAGACAAAATGAAGAGGATTCCTATGTAAAATTGTAGTATAGGGATAACACGATTAATGAGAAAGGAGAAAAATCCTGGGATGAGGAGTGGGCAGGCAGCTGAGATTATTTTCCATGCAAAGTGAATCTAGGAAAGTTTGTTTCTTGAATATTTTCCCAGATGTTATTTCACCAAATGCCATTGGGCTGCACTGGCACGTGATAGGGTCAAATGGAAATGTTACTGGCGCCTGCTCGAGCAAATTGATGAATAATGGGACGTCAAGTGACCAAGTGATATAAATGCTACATTAACAAGACTGGCTTGTTCCACATGTCCAAAAAGAACAGCAAAAACAACAAAAAACATACTTTACCTCTTGTTCTGGATATCATTCTCTATTTCTTTTCTCTCTGAAAATTCTACCGAGTTCTCCAGGTCTAGATTAAATGGCACTTTTGCCATGATATCACATATTTTTAATAAGAAGTGATTATTTTATTATCTGAATTCCTACCACAATATTTACGTTTCTCAAAATAATCAAGTCAATATATTTTTGCTAAGATGTAACAATATAATTTGTGGACATGAAATTATTGTGTGAATCTGAAATGTTTAAACATTTTGAAGAAGCCTATGGACTTAGGATTAATAACAACTATAAATTTTGAGTTGCATTGAATGAGAAAATCTTATCTGAGCACTGACATTTAGATCTCCTGTTTCAAAATATATCAATTGCTTCAATGTTTAAAGAAAAATAGTTGCTATATCCAAAACATATAAAATAGTACCTTATATATAATTTAAGGCTATATATAGGGAGTTATTATTTTATTGTATATGACTTTATCATTTGATAAGCTTTCAGAGGCAAAGTCAATAAAATATTAATTTATAAAAGGGAGAAAAGAATAAAGTAATAAAACTTAAAAAACTATATGTGTTAACTAATATATGAGTCCTAAATTCTGAAAGTTAATTTCACGTTTGAATTTTATTGATAATTTTTCTTCTATTAGGTAACAGTGGAATGCAAATTCAAATGAATCAATATTCGCGGCCAGTTCGTGTTGACAAGGACACCAATGCCACCGATGCCTCTTTCATCGCATGTTCTGAGGAACAGTTCTGCTCGGTGTCAAAAACAGCGTGATGAGTTTAATGCCTCCCTTGTCTCAGTCAGACCAATGATGTCATACTTGATCTTTTGCGCTTGTACCATCAGGTCCTCGATATATGCTTCCGTTGCCATGTACGTGCATAGAAAGTACAGATTGTCATTTTAGTCCTTCTTTGTTTTGGCAGCTTAGTATGACCCTGAAATTTTATCAGGCCCTCCTTGCTCTTCCTTCTTAGTGCTGCCCTATTAAGGGCTCTTTCAGGGTCAGGAAGATGAACATTTTTTTATTACTGGTTTTGTCATATTGAATATGTGTCAGACAGCTTGCCAGGCTCTGCCATGTGGGCGGTATACTCTTAGTAGCTTGCTAAGCTAAGCACTGCCAGGAGTAATTACTGAGTGCAGAGCCAGGAGTAACCCCTGAGCATTGCTGAGTGTGATATCTTTCTCTGCCCTGACAAGCAGGTCATGCCCTTCAGCCACTTCATGAAGATTACACTTGAAGAGATGTGGCCCACTAGCAGCAGTTTCTATCTTCGTTGTCTATGCACCAACATCCACATACAAGGAAGAAGAAACTGAGAAATTCTACAAGGAACTGGAGGAGTTCTATAAAAAAGATCACACCTTCTACAAGATCATAATCGGTGATTTTAATGCCAAGATAGGACCGAGAAAATAGGCCAAAGAACTCCATAGCCTAGAATGGAATGAACACGGTGAGAGACTATCTGAGTTCATCATGTCCACCAAGACCATTCATGGGAAATCACAGATCCAGAAAGTTAAATCGAAACGTTGGACATGGGAATCCCCTGGTGGACAGTTCCACAATGAAATTGACCACATCATCTTCAATCAAAGGTTTTGCCTGACCGATGTTGCTGTCGTCCCAAAATTCCAAACAGGATCGGACCAACATCTCCTTCGTGCAAAATTCTACTTCATGCAATGGGGGAGAAAAGGCTGCCAAGGTTAAGAAGAGAACTCCCAGAACGACCACCAACTGGAAACTCTTTGGCACCACTGTGGCAACATGGGAAGATACCATCATTAATGACAACAATGAAGAATACAACCCATTGGTTCAGCACCTGCATGATTGTGTGAAGAATGTCGAGAGAGACAAAACCACAAAAGAATACCTGTCTTCAAAAACTCTGGAGCTCATTCGCCAACATGGCAAGGCACGAGCCTCAGGCGACCAAATGCTACCATAAAGCTTGAAAAGCAGTGCAGAGAAGCAATAAAGGAAGACCTCAAAGAGAGAAGAGCAGAAATACTGGAAGATGCATCAGAAGCCGGGAAAAGCATTTGCAATGCCCACCTGTCCTTCACCAACTGTTAGACCAAGATGACTGCCCTCCAATGTCCTGATGGATCTATCACATCTTACAGAAAGGCAATGGAGAAAATTATCCATGACTTCTACTCAGATATCTTTGATAGCCATTTCCACTTCCCACATACCAAATTACACAAGATGGATATGTTTTTCCTAATGTTCTCCCTTCTGAAAGCCAACATGCCATTTCATCAGTAAAGAAGGGAACAGCACCAGGCCCAGACAAAGTCAGACCCGAACACCTGAATAATCTGCCTTCAGTTCTCATCAGTACACTGTCTCGGCCCTTCACATGTTACCTGTCCAAATGTAAGGTGCCCTCCCATTGGAAAACCAGCAAGACAGTTCTACTATTCAAGAAGGGAGACATCCATGACATTGGCAACTATCGCCTCATCTGCCTGTTGTCTGTCATCTACAAGTTTTTCACTTGAGTCATCCTGAAAAGGATTGGCAGAAAATTAGATGAAGGACAACCATGCTAGCAAGCTGGCTTCCGAAAAGGATTCAGCACAATCGACCATATCCACATGGTAAACAAGCTCATAACATTTGTAGGGAGTTCAGGATGCCACTCTGTCTCATGTTCATTGATTTAAAGAAAGTTTTGATTCTGTGGAGACTGAAGCGGTCATCGGAGCCCTAGCCAAACAGGGCATTCAATCCCAGTACATCAAGATCCTTCCTGAGCTGTATTACCAATTAACCACCAGGATCTCACCATTCTATAAAGAAGTGATCATCATCATCAATGTCAAAAGAGGGGTTCAAAGGGGTTATACCATTTCACCAAAACTCTTCAGCGCCACCCTTGAGAACATCATGTGACAATTAGAATGGGAAGGAATAGGAGTGAAGATAGACAGTTGGCAAATAAGCCACCTCCGCTTTGCTGATGACATTGTTATATATTTTGTCTTTTGTGTCACATTTAGCAGTGCTTAGAGTTACTCCCAACTCTAGGCAGAGCCTGGAGGACTATGCAATTTAAGGAACTGAATCTGGGACCATGCATGCATAGCACTAAACCTCTTGAGCGTTCTCTCTGGTCCAAGAAAACACAGTTCTTACACAGAGAAACGTGACATTTGCTCTTCAATCATCTCTAGGCTATGATCTAAAGTAAAAGTTCTTAAACTTTTTATTTCGTCTAAGGTCCTCTTTCAGAAAATAAAATTATCTAGTCACCTATGGAAATCTACCTTCTTTAAGCAAATGAATAGGATTATACCTCCCAAACATTTACATTGAAGGCTACTATTACTCCTGCTGGATTTCATCTTAGATCCGTTTGATAACTCTAGATGTTCTGCAGTTGAAGAAATGTTTCTGGGTTTGGACTTTAGTGTTTTTGATAGAAATAATAAATTATAAATTGAAGTGATAGTAATACTTATTGGAAATAAAAATTAACTGTAAAACATTGGCTAATAACTGTATTATCTTAAGAATATATAAAGTAAAATATATATTATATCTATATATTATATTATTTATATTATATTATATTACATTATATTATATTATATTATATTATATTATATTATATTATATTATATTATATTATATTATATTATATTATATTATATTATATTATATTATATTATATTATATTATATTATATTATATTATATTATATCGTATAGTATATTATCGTATATTATATTATATTATCGTATCGTATATATATATATATCGTATCATATCATATCATATCATATCATATCATATCATATCATATTATATTATATTATATCATATCATATTATATTATATTATATTATATTATATTATATTATATTATATTATATTATATTATATTCACTGTCACTGTCTTCCCGTTCATCATCGATTTGCTTGAGCGGGCCCCACTAACATCTCCATATGTCCTGTCTCATGCTAGTAGAGCCCAAGGGCATCTGCTTGCTCCAGGAACATAAAGAGCCTCAATCCATTCCGGAATGAGGTCTGTAATTGTTACTGGTATTTGGCATATCAAATACAACACGGGTAGCTTGCCAGGATCTGCCGTATGGAAACGTCTCCGAAACACTATTTAGGAGAGACACGTGCACCCCCTGTTGACTGCAGCACTCCTATACATACATACAACAGCCAAGATCTGGAAACAACATGAGTGCCCCAAACTGGATGGCTGGATCAAAGTGGTGCACACAGGCACCATGGAATACAACTCGGCTGGTAGGTGAGATGAGATCACGTAATCCGCGGCTCTGTGGGTGCGGCTGGGTGAGGCCAAAGGGACAAATTCAGAATGATCTCGCGCAGGACATAAAGAAATACGGCACAGAGATAACAAACAGCCCCGGACACAAAGCCCAAGAGTCTCGACAGAACTGCCATGGGCTGGGGCAGGGCTGGAGTCAGGATCCAGGGAGCTCGGGAACAACGTACGGCAGGAACTCTATTGCTGACAGAATCGTAAATGGGTGCCGAAATAAAAAATTAAAAAGAAAGAAAATTTTCAAGCACAGCAGTGAGTACCAGAGGTGGGGGAAAAGGAAATGTGGACTTTGTTTCTTCTTCCTTTTTTTTTTTTAACTTTTTGGGCCATACCAGGTGATGCTCAGACATTGCTCCTGGCTCTGCACTCAGGAATTAACTCCTGGCGGTACTGGGGGACCATAGTATAACCAAGGTCTGCATGGCATCCCTGCTGTGCTATCACTCCAGATGTGGACTTATTTCATAGCTACAGTTTCAGCTTTCCAAGATGAAAAATTCAAGAAGTCTGCTGTGTAATAATATGGATATACTTCCTATTACTTAACTAAATGCTGAAAAAATCTAAATATCTTGTTTTTAATCCAGTTGCTTACAAGAAGTACTAATAATGCATAACAAATACACGAGTTTTGAAAACATGAGTAAAAGAATCCAGCTGTGAACAGTCATGTATGAGTCCATATATGTGAAATACCTAGAGTAGATCAACTGACAAGAGCATCAGATGATTAGATTTCAAAATCTAAAGGGAGGGGGACCAGAGTGATAGTAGAGTAGGTAGGGCTTTTGCCTTGCATATGGCCAACCCAGGTTTGATTCCCCATGGTCGAATCTCATGGTCCCCTGAGCACCGACAGGTGTTAAGTCCTGAGAGCAGAGCCAGGAGTAACTCCTGAGCCTCGCTGGGTGTAACCAAAAAAAAAAAAAAAGCCTAGGAGGAAGAAAAGGTAACTGCTAATCAGCAAAGTGTTTCTTTTGGGATTATGAAAAAATCTGAATTAACTAGTCGTGGCAAATGCATAACTCCACAGAAAGACTAATGAACACTGAATTGTACACTTTAACAGACTGAATTTTAAAGACTACAAACTGTCTGTCCAAGACGCTGTTAGTTTTAAATCCCTAAAATTATGCCACGAGGAGGCAGAGAGAGAGCACAGCAAGTAGGATGCTTGCTTTGACAAACCTAAACCAGGTTCAATCCCTGGCCTCCCATATAGGCCCCAAGTGCAGAGCAGGAAATGCCCTGAGCAAAGCTGGGTGTGGCCCCAAAACCAAACAAAAATTATACCATGAAATTCATTCTACAGTCAAGATACCACAAAATAGCAGATTTGACAACTTGTTTCAATTTCAGTATAGTGAAAAGTCATAGATTACTTAATAGGTAAGAAATCGATACAATAATTTTTAACATATAAAACAGGTGAGCTACTATGCATTTATATATAAGGTGAGTAAGAAAAAAAACATAAGTAAGAAAATGAGGTTACCAGTGTTCGTATAGAGGAAAGGGCACCTGCCTGCCTTGCACACAGCAACCCAGGCCCAGGTTCAAGCCCTCACATCCCACATAGTCTCCCTAAGACTTCCAGGAGTAACCCCTGAGCATTGCCAGTGTGGCCCCAAAACAAAACAAAACTAAATAAAAGAAGAAAATGAACAAAAACTATGAACAAGCAATTCAGAATACCAATGGTTATTCTTTAAAAGATAACCTCATAAGGAAGCAAGGCTATGCAAACTGAAACAAGATCTCTTCATATCACTGCTTTATAAAATTGCCTGAAATATACACTACACTGTAGATTTAGGGATTCTTGTAAGAATGCGGATAAAAGTGGAAACTCCTCCCCCAACATCCCATATGGTCCCTGAGCACCGCCAGGAGTAACTCCTGAGTGCAGAGCCAGGAGTAACCCCTGAGCATTACTGAATGTAACCCAAAAGTCAAAAGTAAATAAATATAAAAAGTATACTCACTCTTGGTATCAGTATCAATTGTAAAACATTTTCTTGGAGTGCAATTTGGTTAAATGTAGCAAGAGCATAGAACTACTTTTTTGATCTGTTCTTCCTTTGGAGACCCTAAGAATAGCCTAAGAAATATAACTACATTCATTGCCGCATTATACCTAGTGTAATAGTTAGAAATAATAGAAACTGGTATTTCATATTTTTTGCTTTTTGGGTCACATCCGGCAATGCTCAGGGGTTACTCCTGACTCTGCACTCAGGAGTTGCTCCTGGCAGTGCTCGGGGACCATATGGGATGCCGGGATCGAACCTGGGTCAGCCAAGTGCAAGTCAAATGCCCTCCCCGTTGATGGGATGCTGGGGATAGAACCTGGGCTAGACGCATGCAAGGCAAACGCCCCTACCTGCTGTGGTATCTCTCTGGCCCCTGAAGTCAGTTCTAAGTGTTCCTTAGAGTCATTTAGCGGTTGAAATCTTTTGCTTTCCTTTGATTTCCCAAAATCTTGAATTTTTCCTCCAGTGGAATTCATTAGAATATTATATTATATTATATTATATTGTATTATATTATATTATATTATATTATATTATATTGTATTATATTATATTATATTATATTATATTATATTATATTATATTATATTATATTATATTATATCATATCATATCATATCATATCATATCATATCATATCATATCATATTATATTGTATTAGATTAGATTAAATTATATTAGATTAGATGTTAATATATATTATGTGTATTATATTATATATTATAATGTGTTATATATTTATATATAACTATATATTTATATATATATTTATATTATATTATCACTTGATCACTTGAATCCCGTTATTCATCAATTTGCTCAAGCGGGCACCAGTAACATTTCCATTGGACCCCATCAGGTGCCAATGCAGCCCAATGGCATCTGGTTGATTCAGGAATATGAAGAGCATCAAACCGTTCCTTCAGGGTCTTGACAAGGAAGTCTGACCATCTTGTAGGTGGGCAGCACGTGATCTTTTGACATCCCGTGGTTTCCAGTTAGTAAAGGTTCTTTCCAGTGGTCATCTCCAAATCGCATTACATGTCCAGTCCATCTGATTTTCGATGCCTTGGCAAACGAGACAGCGTCCCTGATTCTGGAATAGCGATGGAGGTCGGAACTCCAGATTCCTTCTCTCACTTGAGTGAGGCTTGTTATTCCAAGCATAGATCTTTCGATTCCTCTCTGGGCGACCGAATAGCATTTTCATCCTGCTTGTGAGGGTTCAGGTCTCTGAAGCGTATGTTAATGCAGGGAGAACGATAGAGTCAAAGAGATGTGCCTGGAGCTGGAGGTTCTTTTGTCCTTTTAACTAGTTCTTAGATGCCTTTGAAGGCATTCCATGCCGCTCTCTTCCTCCTGTGCAGCTCAGGTTTCAGGTCTTTCATCACGTTGACTTCTCTACCTAGGTTCACATAACTGCTGCATTCAGAGATGTCTCTTCCATTGAAAGTGAATGGGGCCTCTGGAACTAGTTCATTTTTCATGAACATAGTTTTCTTTAGATTCAGTTGTAGACCTATCTTTCTACATTCTTGGTGGAAGTCACCAGCATTTGTGCCGCTTGGCTAATGTTTGGTGTTATTAGAACGAGGTCATCAGCGGAGCGGAGGTGGTGTAGTTCCGACCATCTATCTTCACTCCCATTCCTTCCCATTCTAATTGTCGCATAATGTTCTCAAGGGTGGCACTGAAGAGTTTTGGTGAAATGGTATCACCCTGCCTAACCCCTCTTTTGACATCAATGTTCACTTCCTTGTAGAATGGTGAGATCTTGGTGGTGAATCCGTAATACAGCTCACGAAGGATCTTGATGTATTGGGCTTGAACACCCTGTTTGGCTAGGACTTCGATGACCGCTTCAGTCTCCACAGAATCATAGGCATTCTTTAAATCAATTATATTATATTAAATATATATTTATATATATGTATATATGATACACATATAAAGAATATATAAAGTATAGAAAATAGAAAATATTAGCACCTTCAAATGCATAAGCATGAGCCTAGGTCTGTGACATATTAAACTCCTTTAAAAAGATATAATACAGGGCTGGAGCAATAGTACAGTGGATAGGTAGGGCATTTGTTTTGCACTTGACTGACCTGGGTTGGATCCCCAGCATCCCATATGATCCCTGTGCACTACCAGGAGTAATACCTGAGTGCAGATCTAGGAGTAACCCATGAGCATCTCCATGTGTGACCCAAAAAGGAAAAAATATAAAAATAATATCAGGGTCCATTGGACTTGTGTGTTGGTGTAGGGGGTAGATATGTTTTTTTAGGTTTTTGGTGGGAGTGTGGTGGGGGGTGGGGGTGGCGGGGGAGCGGGGGGGGTCGTATTGCTCAGGAATATATTTTCATGTTGCTCATTAGTAAGCCCATGCCTGAAAATATAATGTAAAAATGTTGTTCTCTTTAACTATTTGGGAATGAGGAAGTTCCCAAGCTTTTTTCAAGTGGTGCAAGGCCATTCCCTGAGATAGTTTTCAGGCTTTGTAAGTCAGTTCACTGCTCAGCCCAGTGACAGAGTATAGCTTGGCAAGTCGTTCTAGGACCAATCGGGGCTATACATAAAGCAGGGGACTGGCCATTCTCCCAGGAATCAAACTCAGAGTCTGTGCATGCCTGACATAAACTTGAAACTTTTTGTTATCTATCCCAGACCAAATTTCACCTCCCCAGACCAAATTGCTCTTTATCCTAGTTTAATTCAGGCACTCCAACTCATATGTTAAAGTGAGTTTATTAGAGAATCTTTATTTAGTAACTATGAAAAAGCAATTTTCCAGGGAGGATAACAAAAACTAACCTAATCAATATTTATGAGTACCTTTTTCTTACCAGAAACTATCCAGCAGCAGTCTTTCTTATATGATGTATTGTGGAGAGTTCCCTCAAGTTTTTGTTAGACCTTATATGACAGTCTTGCAGTAATATAGCTCTGCTTTGTTACTTACATTGTGGAAAGAATGGCCTTGCTGTTCATTTGCAATCACTGCTCTTAACTGTCTCTACTTGACTTTAAAAGGCAACACTGTATGGCTAGAAAGACAGTATAGAGGTTAAGACACTTTCCTTGCACACAACTGTCAGGGAGTGCCGCCAGGGTCCCCGACAGTGCCAGAAAGTGAGTTCCCTTCAACCTCTGAAGCGAGTTCCCTTCTACCTCCTAAGCCGGGCGAGGAATGGATGAAAACTCAGGAATCCAATGCAGTTTTAAAAGGCTTTACTTATCACAGGTTCAGGCATACAAATCAGCAAAAGGAAAAGCCCGGTGCTTAGGATTCCAGGCTAGAACCCCAGCCATGTGTAGGCCAAGATGGCGGCCACCACGTGTAAAGGCCCTGTAAAGAGGAGACAAAGACAAGACTTCCAAGAAGGGTGAGCGCTCACAAAGAGAGAGAGCCCACAAAGAAGCGCGTGAGAGAGGAAACAGGCTAGTTTATACCCCCTGCAACTCAGACCTACCTCCCATTGTTATGGAAAGCAGGGAGGGTCAAATGCCCTTAGGTAATCCCTCCCTGCACCTCACCTAGGCCCTTTAGTATGCTAATGTTTTGAGCCAAGATCTGCCTGGAAATGCCTTTATAGGGTAGAGAAGGGGGTTTCTGAGATGGCATGTCTCTGTACCAAAGACTAATACTAATGCCAGTTAAATATTTCTCCAAGCCTTCACAAGTCTCTTCTACTTCATTGTTGTTTTGTATTTTAGTTGCCTTTGAGTATATCAGGGAGCCATGCTTGTTTGCTTGGAAGCAAACAGCATTTCTCTCTGGTCTAATTACTTAGGGGTCCTACGTGGCCAGGCTAATATGCTGGTAAGATCTAGATAGTCCCATGATGATTGTGGTAGCATGGGAGAATATTTATACCAGCTAGTACAGCCTACATGGTCAGATAAACTGCCACATTTAGACTACCCCCTTGTCTACGAAGTGATTTGCAGGCGGCAATTCAGAGCAGATGCAGCGGCCCTTAGGAGTCCTGCAACACACAACCATCACCAGTTCTATCACTGTATCCACATATGGCTCCTTAAGCACTACCAGAAGTGATCCCTAGTTACAGACCTAGGAGAAGCCCAATCAGAGCTGAGCGTGTTCAACCAAATCAAAACAAAACTTTCCAATGCAGCAAGATAAATTTTTCCACATTTTCTGAGCCTGAATATTAAAAGCATTTACAGAATTGTCAACCCTTATTTTCTTGGAAATGCATTTTCCAATAAAAGGTGAAATGTTCTTCTAATACTTATATCTTATATTTAGCAATTCATTAAATTTGGGGGAGAAGTACTTGTGTAAAGAATACCCAGGATAAAATTTCAGAAGTACAGATTATTTCTTTTAAGTCTATAGCAATATTGACGTATATTGCTATAGATTCGAGAACATTTACCATTTCTTTTTTAAGTTGTTTTGATATCTTAATGACTGTAGTAGTTACATTGTTGCAAATTTTGTACTTGGGAGGCATGTTCAGGCAATAAGCTGCATGAAAACATGTTTTGAAAATTTTATTTTGAGTTATTTTGTATACTTTTGTCACTGTACTTTTTTGGGTGGGGAGAGAAGGCTGGCTTATACCCATTGCATTCAGGTTCTATTGCTGGCTCTGTGATGAACAGTTCCTAGCAGAGCTCAGGAACACAATACCAGGATTTGTACCAGTGTCAGCGACATGCCAAATTGCTTTCATTATGACTGAAGGAATTTGACTTTCCTCTGTCTCAATTTCTATTTTGTTCTGAAAAAAATAACTAATAACTAGACAACCTATAAACTTTTGTGTAGTGTGAACAGTATAAAGCATCAAGACACAAAAGAGGAGAAACTTTTCATTTTAGTTTAAAACAATATTGTGCCTATCCCTTGATTTTTCCTTTAATAACAGTAGCGTATAATACAAAGCTCTCAAAGATAGTTCTCAGTATTCACCAAATGCTCCTGATCTTTGTATAGGTAGCATCTCTCCTTTATTTGAGGTTGAAACTAATGAATTGTGTTTGGTTAACAGAACACAACAAATAATGTGGGATATCAATCTTCTGTTTTAAATGACAGTGACATTTATGTTTGGACTATTTCTTTCTTGGATTGCAATTTTTTAAATATTTTATTATACCACTGTTATATATACATATACAAGATGTTCATATTTGAAGTTTGGTTCTACAGTGTTCCAACACCCACCCCTTCACCCCTGCCTATCTCCCATCACCAATGTTCCCACCTCCCTCCCCTTCCCCAGCCTGCCTCCATGGCAGTTTCTTTTCTCCTTTCTTTTCTCTCTTTCTCTCTCTCTCTCTCTCCTTCTCTCTTCCCTTTCTTACACATTGTAGATTGTAATATATTCTAGAACATGACTGGTTCCACTAGTTTGATTTACTGGGTCCGACCATAAAAATGGTGGCTATTATGTTGAGTGAGTCTCATCCGGTTGTTTCCGAGTCCCTACAGAGGTGATGGGCCAACACCCAACTTCATCTTGCCTCCTGGGAGTTTCATAGTCAGCTGAACTAGGGGAGTGCTGGATGGCAGCTCTCCCCCATGCTTCTGAGTCTCTGCATCATGGTCAAGAGACCTGGACGCAGTTCGTGGGCAGGGTCACCAGGCCTCCGGGATGTGTCAGAGAGGGAAGGGGTACACTAGCTTCATCTCTTGGAATGCCTGACTTTCGCCTACAGGAATTGCCTACCTGGGCTTGAACTCCGGCTGCTCTGAGCTGGTCTTGAGATCAGTGTCTCTCTTGCTTGAGCTCTGATGAGCTGTTGGGTCTGGACCGTGATAATGGTGGCTATTATGGTGAGTGAGTCTCATCCTGCTGCTACCAATGCTCTACAGAAGTGATGGGCCCACTCCCAAAACCCATCTTGCATCCTGGGAGCCTCATGGTCAGCTGAGCTTGGGGAGAGCTGGATGGCAGCTCTCCCCCATGCGCCTGAGTCTCTCATCTTTCTCTCTATCTCTATTTATGTCTCTGTATTTATCTCTCATCTCCTACATCTTGTGACTTGTCTTACGATTTATGATGCAATTATCTATTTGTATATTCGGTAGTGAGTTAGAGTGTGACATTATAGTTCCTCATTCCCCATCAACTTCCTCAGTTTTTTACAACTACAATGATCATTATGGTGTACAGATGTAAAAGATCCTGGGAAGGACCTGGTCCTAGCTTCCTTTGTTACCTAAGCCTCTTGTGCGGCTGTGCATAGTCACAGCTGTGTGGCTGGTTTGCCCTGACCGGTTGATCTGGTTGCAGAGGCTGTGAGCCCATAGCCATACACACCGGAATGGAGAGGGAGGAGTCCAAATCCCTGCTCCAATTCCAGCCAGTGTGGTTTTCCCCCCACATGACTGCTTTACCCTAGGAGCTACGTGAGTCTCGGTTGGGGACTAGCCAATTCCTCAGAGACTCCATGGGCTGTTCCATGTGGGTCAGGCAGTGCAGCTGTAAGTCTGGTCTGTCCCTTGTCTAGTTCATCTCTATTGTTACTGTTTTTGGCATATCAAATACACAATAGGTAGCTTGCCAGGCTCTGCCATGGCTCTGGATTAATCCCAGGGGGCCTAGTCTTTTCCTATGTCAGACCATCCACCATATAGGGTCCACAGGGCAGAGCCCTGGGGGTATAGAAAAGCCTATGTCCTGTCTGCCACCTGCCAACGCAGCCAGGCACCACAGCCACACCTGCAACACCTAGAAGGGCAGGTGGCCCTTGGATTACATTTTTGAATTAAGGAAAACTTTCATGTGGAAATTATCAAGTGAGACAACGAGGGCAAAGAGTCCCGGAGCATGAAGAACTGTTCCTGGGATGTCTGCCTCTCTCCCTCCATGCTACCCTGCAACCATCCTTCCATCCCGAAACTCAGTTGTGTAATCCCCTGCATCATCAGACCTCCCCAGACCCTAGAGTGAAGCCTGGAAACATCCACAAAGAGGACCTAGAAGCCTGGAACACATAGAACCACCCCCTAGAATGCTTGTTTTCCTCCTCCCGCCACTGCCTGCAGCCATTCTTCCACCCCCCAAACTCAGGTGTGTGATGCCCTGTGTCGGCAACCTCCACAGAGCCTAGCCCAAAGCCTGGGAATGTCCACAAAGGGGGTCCAGAGGCCTGGAGTGAACAGAACGGCCACTGAGATGCCTGTCTCCCTCCCCCTGTCACTGACTGCAGCCATTCTCCCACCCTCAAACTCAGGCCTCATATCCCAAAATTCAAAACCATGTGAACGTGATAGCATCTGTGCCAATTACTGACACATTAAAATTATCGTTACAAAGGATAGAATGTATATAGGACCCAACATTCCTTTCCTCCCACAAAATTCTGGGAACAGCCTAGGCATCCCTTGGCTGTACTATATAGCCACCCAATATTACACAGTTTTCCACCTCCAAAATATCTTAATGGCAAAGCAATGCAGAACTCCAAAAAATTCAGTGAGTGAAGCTGCTAGCCCAAATGAGCCAAGCAATAACCATGAGCTATATAAACCCTCTGAAAAGGAATTTTGGAAAGAACTGTTAAGGATGCATAAGGAGCTCAATGAAGCAATTAAACACAAAGTCACTAAAATAGAAAAGGTTATGAGAGCAAAAATGAAGAAAACACAAATTAAAATACAAGCAGATATGACAGATATTAAAAATGCAGTAAATGAATTAAAAAACTCACTGGAAGGACTGTGCAGGAAAGTAACAACTGCTGAAGAAATAATTAGTGAGCTCCAAGACAATGTGCAGATACTCTCTAGACAACAGCAGAAGATGGGAAAAAAAGACTCACAATAAATGAACAGACAATAAAGAAATATTCGGGATAAAGCCGAAAGGACTAACATAAGGATCAGTGGAGTCTGAAAGGAGCATGAAGATAACTCAGATGAAGAAGCAACTGTCAAAGCCATCATTGCTGAAAAGTTCCCAGAATAAAAGAGCACTTACTCCCAGATTCAGGAGGCCCGAAGAGTACCAGTGAAAAGAAATATAAATAAGAATACTCCAAGACAATCGTAATTAAAACGACAAAAAAAAAAACATAGATAGAGATAGAATACTTAAGCAGCAATATCAAAGAAGGCAAATTACATATAAAGGAGCATCCATAAGATTCACAGCAGACTTTTTTTTTTCCTTTTTGGGTTACACCCAACAATGCTCAGGGGTTACTCCTGGCTCTGCACTCAGGAATCACTCCTGGCTGTGCTTGGGGGGACCATATGGGATGCCAGGGATCAAACCTGGGCGGCAGAGGCCGGCCACACACACAAGGCAAACATCCTACTCTCTGGACTATCACTCCTGCCACAGCAGACTTTTAAGATGAAACACTCAGACCCTGAAACAATGGTGGAATGTTGTGAAATGACAATAAAATTAAGGCCTCACCAAGAATACTTTAACCAGTTAGACTCACATGCACATTAAAAGGGAAGATATACCACTTTATGGATAAGCCACAGTTCAAGAACTTCATCAACTCAAAACCAACTTTAAAAGAAGTACTGAAGGGTCAACTGTAAGATAAGAGAAAGCCCGTAAGCAAATCGAGGTTAAACAGAAAGATGGCAAAAAATCCCATGACAATAATCTCTCTCAATGTCAGTGGTTTAAATACACCAATTAAGAGACACAGGGTGGCAAAATGGATTAAAAACTAAATCTAACATCCAGCTACCTACAAGAAAAGCATCTGAATAATCAGAGCAAACACAGACTCAAAGTCAACAGCTGGAAAACCATCCTCCAGGCACAACTCCTCCAAAAAGGCTGGGGTGGCCATAGTAGTATCTGACAATATAGACTTCAGGCTGAAAAAGTTTAGAAGGGACAGTGAAGGCCATTTCTTAATAAACAAGGGATATGTATATCAGGAATACATTATACTCCTAAACGTATCTGCACCCAATGAGGGGCCAAAAAAACTTAAAACTGCTACAGATTTCAAAGATTTGACAGTAATACAATAGAAGTCAAGACTTCAACACTGTTCTATCAACTTTTGATAAATCGACAAGACTGAAACAAACCAAGGAAATACTGGTCCTGAAGGAAGAAATGGAAGAAAGGGGCAGGCAGATATACACAGGGGTTTTTATCCCCCAAAACGCCAAATACACATTTTTCTCCAGTGCACATGAACATTCTCCAAGATACATCACGTGCTAAGGCACAAAACATACTTCAGTAAAATAAAAAAGATAGAAATTGTGTCAACTACTTTTTCAGACCATGATGCACTGAAAATGGAAGTAATCAAACACAGAAAGAGTCATAAAAACACTTGGAAACTAATCAGCTTACCTCTGAACAATTGGGAGATAAAGGAAATTAAAGAGGAAATCTAAAAATTCCTGGAAACAAATGGGACAAAAACATTATCTGAACTTTTTGGGATACAGAGAAAGCAGTGTTGAGAGGAAAGTTCATAGTTCTGCAAGCAGGCATCAGGAAAGAAGAAAGGGTCATCTTAAATAGTTTTACTTCACAGTTTAATATCTTAGAAAAGCGACCAACAAGAGGAGCCCAGCCCAGGCAAGAAGAAAGAAATAATAAAACAAAAAGCAATCTGAAAGATCAGTGAAACAAAGAGAGTTTCTTTGAAAAAAAAAAAAATACTTATAAAACATTTGCAAGCTTTGGAAGGAACAGGAAAGAGAGGAACCTAATAAACAGAATCAGAAATGAAAAGGTAGACATCATAACAGAACCACAAAAATACAAAAGATCATCAGAGATTACTTTGAGAGTCTGTAAGACACAAAACAAGAGACCTAAAAGAAATAGACAAATTCCCGAATTCCTACAGTCTCCCAAGCTGCAACAAGATTTGGAATACATGAACAAATTATCACCATTTCACTGAGGAAACTGAATTATTAATTAAAAATCTAATCAAACACAAAAGCCAAAGTCCAGATAGATTCATATGTCTTTTGGTCACTCAAATTTCTTCCTTGTCGAAGTTTCTGTTCATTTCTTCTACCCATTTTCTGATGGGGGTAACTGTTTTCTTCTTGTAAAGTTCTACCAGTGCCTGTTATATCCTGGATATTAACCCCTTATCAGATGGATATTGGGTGAACATTATTTCCCATTCTGTGGACTGTCTTCGTGTCTTGGTTATTGTTTCTTTTGAGGTGCAGAAGCTTTTTACCTTCATGTAGTCCCATATGTCTTTCTTTGCCTCTAGTTGCTTTGTTAGTGGTGTTTCACCTTTATAGATGCCTGTAGCTTCAATGTTATACAGGGTTTTTCCTATATTTTCTTCAATGTACCTTATGGATTCAGGTCTGATATTGAGATCTTTAACAGTTTTTGATCTGATTTTGTGCATGGTGTTAAACAGAAGCTCAAATTCATTTTTTACATGTAGCTGCCCAGTTTTCCCAGCACCACTTGTTGAGGAGGCTTTCCTTGCATTATTTCGTACTTTTTGCTCCTTTATCAAATATTAAAAAATCATGTATTTGAAGATGGGTGTCAGGATACTCAACTCTATTCCATATTACACAGGTCTTTTTATTCCATTACCATGTTGTTTTAATTACCACTGCTTTGTAGTAGAGTTTGAAGTTGGGAAAGATGATATGTCCCATTTTCTTTTTCCCAAGGATTTCTTTAGCTATCCTTGAGGGTTTAATATTCCATACAAATTTTGGAAGTGTTTGGTCAATTTCTTTGAAGAATGTCATTGGTATCCTTATAGGAATGGCATTGAATTTGTATAAAACTCTAGGTAGTATTACAATTTTGACAACATTGATTCTCCCAATCCATGCACAGGGAATATGTTTCCACTTCCTTGTGTCCTCTTTTGTTTTTTGAAGTAATGTTTTGTAGTTCTCTTTGTAGAGCTCCTTTACGTTCTGCATTAAACTGATTCCTAGGTATTTAATTTTCTGTGGCACAATTGTGAATGGGACCGTTCTCTTAATATCCCTTTCCTCTCTGTAGTTATTTGTATATAGGAAAGCCACTGACCTTTGGGTAATGATTTTGTACCCCACTGTCGGGAACGCCGCCGGGGTCCCCGACAGTGTCAGGACAGAGATTGTCTTCTACCTCCGAGGACGCCGGAGAAAGATGAAAACTCACGAGTCTGGTGCAGTTCCAAAAATGGCTTTTAATAGTACAAAAGCTCTTCCACAGCAATCCAATATAATGAACAAACTCTAGCTCTGGTCCGAACTTAGACCATACAAAAGAGCCTAAGTCTCCCACCAAAGAGAGAGGATGTCACCTGAGCTGAGTCCTACCCAGAAGGAGGCAAAAGGCCAAAGAGCAAAAGGCCAAAGCCAAAAGCCAAAAGCCGCAGGGAGCCAAAAGCTGAAGGCTGAGGAACCAAAAGGCAAAAGGTGAAGGGGCCTCAAGTCAGCCCCTTATATACACCAAAGTAACCAATCAGGAGGTTGTCATGCCAACAAAGAACCCTAAACAGAGTGTAGTGCCACACCCTATTGTAGGTATAAACAAAGGTTACACCAAGGACTAATCCTGAGATTATCTCTTATGTAAAACACTGGAGAGAGAGGGGCTGATATAAAGTAATACATCTTAACTTCACGAGCTTCATGTAATCTAGATGGTACCCACAAGGTCCTTATTATTATCTGCACCAGTGTGATTCTGAGTATCTTGTTCTCATGTACTGAAAGGCTCACACTCGCCTGCTTAGAGCAAACTAGTATGATCCTTCCTATAGTCTTCCTATAGTCTCAGCGTAGCCAGGATGGTAGTCTCCTGGTAAATTCTAACTGTCCCACGTTGGGTGCAGTGGGTATAAAGAGGAGCTGTGCCCAATCTAGAAAACATAGACGTCTTAGTAGATGTATAAGTCAGAAGTTATTCAATCAAGGTGACTTCTGTAAGTGCCACACCCTCTAGAAGTGTTTACATAGAAGAGAGGTCTCATTAGAATGAACCTTGACTGGGAGTGAGCAAAACAACAAAACAACAAAACAACAAAACTCCCAGATTAGCTAAACATGTCCTCCAACGCCCCACCACTCTACTATAAGTGTCTATTGTTTCTAGGAGTTTCTTGGTAGAGAGTTTAGGGTTCTCTAAGTATAATATCATGTCATCTGTGAATAGTGATATCTTGACTTCTTTCTTGCCTATCTGGATACCTTTAATATCCTTTTCTTCTCTGACTGCTATGGTAAGTACTTCCAGTACTATATTGAATAGAAGAGATGAGGGGGCAATCTTGTCTTGTCCCTGATCTTAGGGGGAAGGCTTTAAAATTTTTCCCACTGGGAATGATACCTGCTGTGGTCTTTTGGTAAATGGCTATAACTGTTGGGGATGCCGCTGGGGTCCCCGACAGTGTCAGAACAGAAGTTCTCTTCTACCTCCGAGGATGCCAGGGGGAACAGATGAAAACTCATGAGTCTGGTGCGTTCAAAAAAGGCTTTTAATAGTAAAAAAGCTCTTCCACAGCAATCCAATATAATGAAAGAACTTCAGCTCTGATCCAAACTTAGACCATACAAAAGAACCTGTCTCCCACCAAAGAGAGAGGATGTTACCTAAGAGGAGTTCTACCCAAAAGAAGGAGCAAAAGGCCAAAAGCCAAAAGCAAAGGGGCCTCAAGTCAGTCCCCTTATATACACCAAAGCAATCCAAGGAGGGTCAGGAAGGTGACAGGGAGGTGTCAACAAAGATTGTAGAAGGGCAGTGCCACACTCTATTACAGGTATAAACAAAGGTTAAGCCAAGGACTAATCCCTTCTTCTGAGATTATCTCTTATGTAAAACACTGGAGAGAGAGAGAGAGAGAGAGAGAGAGAGAGAGAGAGAGAGAGAGAGAGTGACTGGTATAAAGTAATACATCTTAATTTCTTGAGCTTCATGTAATCTAGATGGTACCCACAAGGTCTTTCTTATTTATTATCTGCACCAGGGTGATTCTGAGAATCTTGTTCTCCATATACTGAAAGGGTCACACTTGCCTGCTTGAGAGCAAACTAGTATGATCCTTCCTATAATTTAAATATAGTCTCAATGTAGCCAGGGTGGTAGTCTCCTGGTAAATTCTAACTGTCCCACGCTGGGTGCAGTGGGCATAAAGAGGAGCTGTGCCCAATCTAGAAAACATAGAATTCTTAGGGTATGTATAAGTCAGAAGTTATTCAGTAAAGGTGACTTCTGTAACTGCCACACCCTGTAGCAGTGTTTACATAGAAGAGAGGTCTCATTAGATGAACGTTGGCTTAAGTTGATTAAACTGTCACTATCACTATCTATCACTATCTTCCCCGTTCATCATCTATTTGCTAGAGTGGGCACCAGTAATATCTCCATATGTCCTGTTGCATGCTAGTAGAACCCAAAGGCATCCGCTTGCTCCAGGAACATAAAGAGCCCCAAACCATTATATTAGGTCATGGGAATGATCTAGTATAAATGTTACTGGTATTTTGCATATCAAATATGACACGATTAACTTGCCAGGCTTGCCGTGTGGGTGGCATACTCTTGTAGTCACCTCTGAATAAAGCATTTATTGATGAACTGCGCGGCCATTGTGTGAGCCAGGCTGTAATAGTCTGGTCTGCTGTGTGGAGTTGTGACGAGGAAGTCCGGATGTGGAAGATGGCGGCCCCCATGGAGTCGGGGGTCGTCTGGCTTGTTGCGGGGCTCTGCTGGGGTGGCAGGCCAGGGTTAGAACCCGCCATGCTTCCAGGGCACCCCATGAGCGGCTGGGCACAGGGAGAGCAAGTAGCAGCTCTGTCCCAGGTCTGAGAGTCTCTGCCCCCATGTCTGAGAGTCACAGATTAAACTGTGAGTGGGCAAAATACCAAAGCTCCCAGATTAGCTAAATCTGTCATCCAACATGTAACTATCATGAGGAAGTTTCCTTCAATTCCCATTTTTTGAAGTATTTTAATCATGAATGGGTGCTGGATCTTGTCAAATGCTTTCTCTGTGTCTATTGATATGATCAAATGGTTTTTATTTTTTCTCTTATTGATATGATGTATTATGTGATTGACTTGTGAATGTTGAACCATCCTTGCATTCCTGGGATGCATCCTACTTGGTCATGATGTATAATATTTTTGATGAGTCTTTGGATTCTGTTTGCTAGTATTTTGTTGAATATCTTGCATCTGTGTTCATCAGGGTAATCGATCTGTAGTTTTTTTTCTTTTGTGTTATCTCTCCCTGTTTTGGGTATCAGGGTGATATGTGCCTCGTAGAAGCTGTTTGGCAATATTCTCTGTTTCTGTTTCTCCTATTTCCTAGAAGAGCTTGAAAAGGACTGGGAGTAAGGGTTTGGTAGAATTCACTAGTGAATCCATCTGGACCTGGGCTTTCGTGTTTGGGCAGACATTTAATTACTGTTTCAATTTCCTTGATGGTGATAGGCTTACTCAGGTATTGCAGGTCTTCTTGTTTCAGCTGTGGGAGGTTATAGGACTTCAGGAATTGATCCATTTCTTCTAAGTTCTCATGTTTCATGGCATACAGGCTCTCAAAGTAATCTCTGATGATCTTTTATATTTTTTGTGGTTTCCGTTGTGATGTCCTCCTTGTCTTTTTCTGATTCTGTTTATTTGGGTACTCTCTTTCCCTGTCCTTACAAGTCTTGCTAGTGGTTTGTCAATCTTGCTTGGCTTTTCAAAGAACCAGCTTTTGGTTTCATTAATTTTTTGAATTGTTTTTTGGGTTTTCAGATCATTGATTTCCTCTCTAAGTTTTATTATTTCATTCTTTTTGCTGGTTTGGGCTCCTTTTGTTGGTCTTTATCTAACATTTTGAGCTGTGAAGTCATGTTATTTATGTGAGCCCTTTCTTCTTTCCTGATGAATGTTTGCAGAGCTATGAACTTTCCTCTTAACACTACTTTTGCTGTGTCCCACAGGTTCTGATAGTCGGTGTCTTCATTTTCATTTGTTTCCAGGATCTTTGGATTTCCTGTTTGATTTCTTCTGTGACCCACTGGTTCTTCTGCAGTAAGATCCTGTTTGTCAGAAATTGGGCACCTCGGCAGACAGGCTTTGGGTCCTTTACCTGGAGAAAAGCAGCTGAGCTCAGGGAGATGGCACAGGGACTGGGAAGGGTTATGTTCGCTGTAATGATATAATTTGTACTACAGTTTTAAAATATATTTCCTTTTAGAGATGGAAGGAAAGAAATTAAAAGGGAAAAGAGAATGGATAATAGTGGATGGACAGGAATCAGGGCTCCATTTACACAAGTGATATGGGTGAGTGGTACAGCCATATATCCAAAACACAGACTTGAAAAAAACTGAAAACATGAGATCTGAGTGGCAACAAGTGGAACATTGTAATGTGCCTGTCAAGTGACAGGAAAGGATTGCATAGATGTGTGTGGCGAGGGGATATAGAAACGCTGGTGGAGGTGGAATAAGTTGACACTGTAAAATATTATAAACCAAAACCTCAGCTTCAATAACTTTATAATCACAGTTTTTAATAAAAGTTTAAAAAGTGTTTTCTTCAAGATTTGTAATACAACATGTATTAATAACTGTAAAAGTTTTAATCTGCTGATTTGTACAAATAAAATCTTAGTGAGAACTGGAAATTATATCTTTTTCAATCCAATGTATTTGTTCTATAATCTATTTTATACATTTTAAATTTTATTATATATTAAAGCATTTTATATTTTATAATTAATTTATAATTTGGTTAAATAAAAAATATCATTGCTTAGACTGTATGTCCTTTTGTGATAAAAAGAATATAAAAGTATGATTACCAAAGGAAGGCTTTCATGATTAATCATTGACATAGTTATGAAGGGTACAGTTCATGGAAAACAAATATCTATAGTGATAAACATATCTTTATTGCTCAATCTCAATAAATATTCTCTAGCTCTCATTGGTGTCTAAGTAACTAATATAACCCCAACAAGAATAAGAATATATTCAGTTGAATTAGTTAACTCAATATCTCTAATACTATATTCATAGTTGCAACCTCCAAAGGAATTTTAATACTTTTATTCTTCTTACTAACTGAAATGTCAGGAAGACAAGAGTTATAATAGAATTGTAATTGAAATTTGAAAACTAATTAGAATGTGTGTTCATATTTAGGAGCTACTAAACTAAAAAGTATGAAGCAAAAATAACTCAGTATATTTACACTGTAGTTTATATATTCTTAAAGTAAATCAAAACGTGAGACTGTTGATTTACACATTACCAAATATATATATACCAAAGCACTTTAAATTTCTTCAGAAAAGTTGTGAATACATTTCTGAAACTAAATAGAAATAAAATCTGCTTTTTTTTCTGGGATAAACTAGCAAGTAAAGTAGCAAGTAGTAGAATTTTAACAACATTATATGGAAAATATGGCAACAGTGGCCAATATCAGCAATTTCATTCACAGGAATTTCATGGGATTAAACTTTTGCAGAAATTTGGCAGGCAAAATTGTCAAACTCTTTCCAGAAACCAACTGACAAAGAAAACACGTGCGTGCGGCATGCACACACACACACACACACACACAACATATTCGCAGTGAAGAAAATTTTGGTATCAGTGGTATATCCCTAAATATAAAATTGAAAAGGCTTTTATCACTTGTATCACTTGCCTTCCCGTTGTTCATTGATTTGCTTCAGCAGGCACCAGTAACGTCTCCATTCATTGGGAATGAGGTCCATTACTGTTACTGTTTCTGGCATATCGAATACACCACAGGTAGCTTACCAGGCTCACCCATGGCTCTGGGTTCATCCCTGGGGACCTGTCTTTTCTATGTCAGACCATCAACCATCTAGGGCCCACGGGCAGAGACCTGGGTGTAGACAAGCCTGTCTCCTGTCTTCCACCTGCCAATGCAGCCAGGCACCGCAGCCACACCTGCAGCACCTCAACTTTGAATTCTTAGACCAGAAGACAGTTTTTGTTAGATTCTTTTAAGATTTATTTTCTTTTCATTAGTTAAAACTCTTGGCCTTTGTGAAAAAGGAACAAAAGACAACCTTTGGGATACAAAGAAGTTAAGGAGGCTCACAAAATAATATTCAATACTTTTTTATTATTTGAGCACGTATTAAAATATATACACATTTAAAAAATAATGCTTCTGTTTCACAAGGCATGTAGTTTGCTCTGTTTATTTTGAAAATACTCAACCCTTAATTTATTTTTTTTATTTTTCTTTTATTAAATTTTTTTTATTTTTACAATTACAAAGATATACAATTAAAAAGTTCATATTTGGGTTTTGGTCATACAGTGTAGCAGCACCCATCCCGCCACCAGTGCCCATCTCCCACCACCAACGTCCCCGGTTCCCTCCCCCTCCCCCCAGCCCTCCTCCATGGCAGGTTCTTTATTTCTTTCCATTTCTCTATCTTTCTCTTTTCCTTCCTCTCCAGACTATGGATTACAGAACATACATTAAAGGGTTGTCATGTGTATCCTTTTGCCTCTATTTAATGCTCAGTTCTAGGTTGGCATTAGTACCCTCACAATTGTTAGCACACTGTTCCATTTTCTGTCTTACCTAGCCTCTGACTCCCACACGTTTGTGATAATTTCCACCTTTGACAGGACCTCCTGATGTATGTTTCACTTGACCTTGGATATTGGTATCATAATATGTACCTATATATTTATGTTATGCAGATAAATGCAGTCATTCTGTATCTGTCTCTCTCCTTCTGGCTAATTTCGCTCAACATAATCTTCTCCATGTCCATCCATTTGTAGGCAAATTTTATAACTTCATTTTTCCTAAAAGCTGCATAGTATTCCATTGTGTAGATGTACCAAAGCTTTTTTATCCAGTCATCTATTTTCGGGCACTCGGGTTGCTTCCAGATTCTGGCTATTGTGAATAATGCTGCTATGAACATAAAAGTAGGGATGGTGTTTCCGCTGCGTATTTTTGGTTTCCCAGAGTAGATTCCCAGGAGTGGTATGGCTGGGTCAAATGGGAGTTTAATTTCTAGTCTTTGGAGGAATGTCCATATTGTTTTCCAGAAAGGCTGTACCAGCCGGCATTCCCACCAACAATGGATGAGTGTCCCCTTTTCCCCACACCCACGCCAGCACTTGATGTTCTTGTTCTTTTGAATATGTGCCAGTCTCTGTGGTGTAAAGTGGTATCTCATTGTTGTTTTGATTTGCATCTCTCTGATGATTAGTGATGATGAGCATTTTTTCATATGTTTTTTGGCCATTCGAATTTCTTCCTTGCTGAAGTTTCTGTTCATTTCTTCTCCCCATTTTTTGATGGGGTTGTTTGTTTTCTTCTTGTAAAGTTCTACCAGTGCCTGATATATCCTGGATATTAACCCCTTATCAGATGAGTATTGGGTGAATATTCTTTCCCATTCTGTGGACTGCTTTTGTATCTTAGTCACTGTTTCTTTTGAGGTGCAGAAGCTTTTTAGTTTCATGTAGTCCCATATATTTATCTTTTCTTCTAGTTGCTTTGTTAGAGATGTTTCATCTTTGAAGATGCCTTTAGCTTCAATGTCATGGAGGGTTTTTCCTATATTTTCTTCAATGTACTTTATGGATTCAAGTCTGATATTGAGATCTTTAATCCACTTTGATCTGATTTTTTGTGCATGGTGTTAGACACAGGTCCAAATTCATTTTTTTACATGTCGCTGCCCAGTTTTCCCAACACCACTTATTGAAGAGGCTTTCCTTACTCCATTTTAGACTCGTTGCACCTTTATCAAAGATTAAATGATCATGTGTTTGAGGTTGGGTGTCAGGATACTCAATTCTATTCCATAGGTCCACGGGTCTGTTTTTATTCCAATACCATGCTGTTTTAATTACTACTGCCTTGTAGTACAGTTTGAAGTTGGGTAAGGTGATGCCTCCCATCTTCTTTTTCCCGAGGATTGCTTTAGCTATCCTTGGGGGTTTATCGTTCCATACAAATTTCAGGATTGTTTGGTCAATTTCTTTGAAGAATGTCATGGGTATCCTCATAGGGACTGCATTGAATCTGTATAGAGCTCTAGGGAGTATTACCATTTTGACAATGTTGATTCTCCCCCATCCATGAGCAGGGAATGTGTTTCCATTTCCTTGTGTCCTCTTTTATCTCTTGGAGCAGTGTCTTGTAGTTTTTTTTGTACAGGTCCTTTACACACTTGGGTAAGTTGATTCCTAGGTATTTGATTTTCTGTGGCACAATTGTGAATGGAATTGTTTCCTTAATATCCCTTTCTTCTCTTTCGTTATTTGTATATAGGAAAGCCACCGACTTTTTGCGTGTTGATTTTGTATCCTGCCACTCTACTATATCGCGCTATTGTTTCTAGGAGTTTTTTGGTAGAGAGTTTAGGGTTCTCTAGGTATAATATCATGTCATCTGCAAATAATGATAGCTTGACTTCTTCCTTGCCTATCTGGATGCCCTTGATGTCCTTTTCTTCTCTGATTGCTATGGCAAGAACTTCCAGTACTATATTGAATAAAAGAGGTGAGAGTGGGCAACCTTGTCTTGTCCCTGATCTCAGGGGAAGGCTTTCAACTTTTCCCCATTGAGAATGATGCTCGCTGTGGGCTTTTGGTAGATGGCTGTAACTATCTTGAGGAAAGTCCCTTCAATTCCCATTT